>JAJIBD010004439.1:0-159850 GCA_021461705.1 Cryptotis parvus | reverse complement strand
TTACGCACTGTATAATGTACAGGATAGCATCCCCCAGCCCCTGGAGAATTACCTTCCAAATGTGAACTGCACGAAGACTCAGAAATTCCCAGTTTGAAATCAGTCCACCCCTCCTTCATGGGGAAAAAAAATCCCAATGGCAATGGGTAACTGACTGGGTTTTCCCAAGCCCAGGAATACTGATATCTACCAATGACTGGGCCTCTCTGTCCTTCCTCCAGGTAGCTTTCAGCAGGCTTTAATGTACCTCTGGAAAGATGTCTCTCAAGCATAATTCATTGCATTTTGTCCTCAGTGAATATGCCCCGGATCTGCCATCATCTTTCACCAATCATCAGAGAGCTGAAGCCTGAGAAAAAGAAAAGGGAGAAAGTGTTATCTCTGCAGGAACACAGCAGATCTGTGATGGCTGAGTGGGACAATGTTCCCCACACATGCGGAGTGCTTAGTCACACACTCTGCCTCACTGCACGGATGTGACCTGCCCTGGGACGACAGCCCCTGCATCCTCTCTGCAAGCTAAGGAAAACACAGTTCACCTCAAGATGACTCTGCGGAAAGCAGCTATGCGCAATTATTTTTGAATACTTTGCTTTGTTTATTACTGCATTTCCCTGGATTTTGAATTCCGTATCTGACCTCTATCACCAAAACTATTACAACTTGCCCAAGGCTCAGATGTTGGTTAGTATGTTTTAGAAATTATTTTAATTAGGATGTGAACATTTTTTAACTGCTATTTAATCATATTAGTACACTGTTAGAAAGACTAATATATAGAGTAAATGATTTCTCTAAGCACTTCAGGAGAAAACAAACCAACCCATGTAGCTCACTTTATTGCAATAGTCCTTTTATCCACGATTCTGGAATGGAATTAAGGTACCCCTGAGGTGTGCCTGAGTTCAATTCACAATGGGAACTGCTGGTGTAACCCTCACACATGTTTCCCTCCCCAGCTCATCTAAAAACTCTTAAATTAAGGTGATTTGGCAATTACATTTCTGCTCTTTTGGGGTTCAACTTAGGTAGAAAATGGGGAATATTAGCATTTATATAAACAGTCTCCCAAATAAATAACACCTCAATGATCAGAGACCTAGAAATTAGATGGCCCTTTGCTATTTCCTGTCATGGAGCATTACAGAGTAATTTATGCTAATGTAAAAATGGCATATCTTTAGACTGTGAGAAATGGAAAGGTGAACAGTGGCAACTACTCGTTACAGACAAAGCAGAGGCCCTGAGTGGGGAAGAGATTTGCCTGGAGGTTCCGGAGAAGTAAGTGGCAGAGGTCTTTGTACCCTGAAGGTCATTGGGCCACAGGTCAGATGTGTGGCTTGTTGTCCTGCTGTTCCACGCACTGTGAGAGGTTGAACAAGTCAGGGGAATGTAAGAGCTTAGGGTACAGGAGTGCCACAAGCCAGAGCTCACATGGGATTTAATGGAATTTCCCGGGTCTGTAAATGCAATTAAGTCAGAAGCTTTTCCCACATCACCCACTACCAGGCACATACATTTCCCAACAACATCTTATTAATCTTATTCCAATACTGCAGAACAGGTTTTAATTAAAATAAAGGCTTTAAATTAAAATTTTGTTTGTTTGGTTTTGAGCCACACCAGCACCTAGTGGTGTTCAGAGCTTACTCTTGGCTCTCTAGTCAGGAGTCACTCCTGACAGGTGTAGGGGACCATATGGGATGCCAGATATCGAAGCAAAGTTGGCCAGGCACAAGACAAATGCCCTACCCATGTATTATCACTCTGGTCTAACACTGGAATTATAACTGGGATCCGATTGTGACTATATATTGATTTTGGAAGAACACAAAATTTGAATATTCTAATTCCTCCCCATTCATAGTATGAAATGTCTTTCCATCTCTTAATTCTTATTCTCTGTCTTTTAACAGTATCTACAATATATGTGTGAATGTATATACACATATATATTTAATATATGTCTTTAACATACTATGTTAAACATATTTCTACCTTCTTTGGAAGGCAGGATCAGAGTCATACCCAGTAGTGCTCAGGACTTACTCTGTGCTCAGAGATTTCTCTTGAGTGGTGCTGAGGGTAGGAGCAAATACTATGCAGGGGATCAAACCAGGGTTGGCCCCCATGTGAGATAGCACCTGAACCCCCATGTACACACTCTCTCTCCTTCTCTCTCTGTCTTCCTTTCTCTCTTTCTCTCTCTGTCTCTGTTTTCTCTCTCTTTCTCACCCTACTTTTATGTAATTTTATTCTTTGGGGCAATTTAAAATTTTATATTGCAAAAACACTGCCTTTTTTAAGTATTTTATTATACCACCGTGAGATATACAAATAAAAAGATATACAATTAAAAAAGTTCATATTTGGGTTTTGGTCATACAGTGTTCCAGCACCCGTCCCTCCACCAGTGCCCATCTCCCACCACCAACATCCCCGGTTCCCTCCCCCCTTCCCCAACCCACCTCCATGGCAGGTTCTTTATTTCTCTCTCTTTCTCTCTCTTTCTCTTTTCCTTCCCTTCCAGACTATGGATTACAGAACATACATTAAAAGGTTGTCATGTTTGTATCCCTTTGCCTGTATTTAATGCTCAGTTCTAGGTTGGCATTAGTACCCTCTACAATTATTAGCACACTGTTCCATTTTCTGTCTTACCTAACCTCTGACTCCCACATTTGTGATAATTTCCACCTTTGACAAGACCTCCTAATATATGTTTCACTTGACCTTGGATATTGGTATCATAATATGTACATATATATATTTATGCCATGCAAATAAATGCAGTCATTCTGTATCTGTCTCTCTCCTTCTGGCTAATTTCGCTCAATATAATCTTCTCCATGTCCATCCATTTATAGGCAAATTTTATAACTTCATTTTTCCTAACAGCTGCATAGTATTCCATTGTGTAGCTGTACCAAAGCTTCTTTATCCAGTCATCGATTTTTTGGGCACTCTGGTTACTTCCAGATTCTGGCTATTGTGAATAATGCTGCTATGAACATAAAAGTAGGGATGGTGTTTCCGCTGCGTATTTTTGGTTTCCCAGAGTAGATTCCCAGGAGTGGTATGGCTGGGTCAAATATACATCCTTCAGCAGGTTTAATCAGCCCATTCACCTGTAGGAGGGGACCCTCCACCCAAAGGTAACAGAAATGGTTGTAGACATGATACCCAACACTGAACAGGCAAGATTTACTGGTCACACATACTCCACCCTGGGGCCAGGGAAAGATGCTGTATAGGATCACCTGGGGACTACACTCAAGAAAGACTGCACAGGGCTAGAGAGACAGTTCAATGGGCTTGAGCATGTGTGAGGCCAGAGTACAAACGGGGCACTGCAGGGAGCTCAGCAGCTCTGCATCCCCAGCTGATGCAATGAGCCATCTGAACGCTGGAAATGGCTTCCCAGTCCCTCAGCACTGCTGGGAGGCCTCTCTGAAACAAACAATCAGAAAACACATCCAGCAACCAAGCACTGTGAAGGCTGTCTTACCAACCAAGCACTGACAGGACAAGGAAAACTTTGGTTTCCATGGAAGAGGTGATTTTCTTGGCTAAGTGATTCCTAAAAGCAATAAATGACTGAAAGCCCCTACTTAGGGATAAGCAGGAATGGCCTCTGAGTCCCTGAATAAGGAGTCCGTGGATGCAGTGGGAAGAAGGGGGACCTGGCCAAGTTCACCAGTTATGAATGTAATACATATGACCAGGTCTGACATCACCCAGAAAGTTGAGGGTACTTGCGCAGCGAGCACCTAAATTCCATCTCTGGACCTTCATAAGGCCATGTCGCATACTTAACCACAGTGTGGTATGTGCCCATGTGCATATAACTATGTATACTTATTGCTGTATAACTATGTCCTTGTTTCTATGAGCATGTTTTCATTTATCTTGCATAAAAACCTAAGAGGGAAAAATGAGGTAGATGTATATTTAATTTCAGGGGAAACAGAGAAACTTTTATAAATAGTCATGGTACAAGTCTACACCTCTCTCAATAGTGCATGGGTTCAGTGCATTCCTGTAAATCCTCAATGTTTTAGGGCTGTCAGTCTTTTCATTATTTGCTTTTGAATTGAGTTTGAAAATTGAGGATGGTGGGACACCAGGGAACATATTGTATTTCAGGAGTACACCTCAACTCAGTGTCAAGGACTACACTGTATTTCAGGAGAATACCTCAACTCAGTGGTATTCTTCCAACTCAGTGGAAGATAGGTTCTTGGTGAAGTCTGAGGTAGTCTTGAGCCTCATTTTCTTGGATTTTTAAGAATAGAATGTCCCTGATATCTGGTATAAAGGTCACTGAGAAATTAAACACCAGGAGATATAGCATCAGGAGCCACAGGATTTAGAGACCACAGATAAGCTTTCTGATCTTGATCCAGGAAATGTTCTGCATCATTCTAATTATCTTCTGATGCCTGGTGATAAGCCCACTTGACACTGATCTACAAAGGGTGGAGAGATCTATCTGAAGAAAGAGACACATACAATATAACCTTTTGGCACCCTTTAGTGGGACTATCAACCAAAAGCTGGCTCACATGCTCTATCCATGGCCACTTGCAAGTAAAAAGGTGAAAATGGAATCAAATGGTCCCTCTCTGCCTTCCCACTGGAGGCACTTGGGGGAAGCAGTCCAGTGCCACACACCATGCAGCCATCCTAACACCACTGGATCTTGAGAACTAGACAGCTGACAGTGTGGATGGAATTACTTCAAAGACTGTTAGAAAGGCTAAGAGAAAGTCTCTGGAGCACTCTGTATTCTGGGAAAACATTGGCTGACATGATGGGTCCTTAAAGAGGCAAAGCAGAATGAGCAAGTAAACATCTACATATAAAGATGCCTCTCAACAATGACTAAACTTCCCAGGGGAGGGAACCAGGATGGACAAATATTCCAGATGCCTGTGTCTGACAGTGAGTGCTCAGACGCCTTAGCCCAGACCAGGAGCCCAAGCTCCTGCTCTTAACTCCCCATCTATACCCCGTCAGGCTCAGCCCTTAAGCTTTGGATGGTGCCCTTCCCCTTCCCTACCATCTAATCTCAAGGACATCCCTTCTAATATCTTCTCCCATCATACCACAGTTCCCCTTTCCCCCACCTTAATTATGATTTAATAGTGAACAATAGTAATTATTCACTATTGATCTGACTAGAATGTGCTTCCCCCTCACTACCACGAATCCCCATCACCACTAGCTTTAAGGGTCGGTCATAGCCACCCCAATTCACAGTGCTGGCCTCTGGGCTTAAGAGATGGCAGGACAGAAGCTCGGTGGCTGGGCTACACTTGGGGAGCAGTGCAGCGGAAACTTCCTGAGCTCTCATTCCCTATGCCCCTTGCCTGCAGCAGCACCTGCCCCAACACGGCTCTCTGCAAACCCTGTGCATCATCTCATAGATTTACAGAACTGTGAACCCAACAATGAGCTATGACTTTGTGCCACGGAACAAGCTAAGATTCAGAAAACAACAAGTATGGGCAAGGATGCACAGAGCAAGGAATCCTTGAGCACTTTTGGTAAGAAAGCAAATGAGTGAAGTCACCATGGAAAGCAGTATGGACAGTCTTCCTAAAAATGAAAGCAGAAATTTCATACAATCTCATTTTCCTACATCTTGGCATTTGCCTCCCACTTCTCCCCCTAATTACAAATACACTAATTTGAAGTGATGTGCTTACTCTCATGTTTATTGCAGTATCATTCACAGTGGGCCAAGGACTAAAAGCAACCAAAGTGTCCACCAACTGACAAATGGAAAAGGGAGGTGGGTGTGCACGCCAAGTAGGATGGCTACTGGTCAACTAGTCAAAGAATAAATGCCATTTGCATCAACATGGACAGACCCAGAGTTAATGCAATTAGTTAGATACAGAACAACAAATGTGGCTCAGAGTAAGACATACAAATGTAAATAAGAGTAACCTTTTGGGTAATAAGAACAATGAGCAGTTAGCAGAAGGGGGGAATTAAGGTAGGATGGTAAACTAGAACAGAGGAAAGGCACGTGTTGATGTACAATAAAAAGCTAAAATGTATAGAATGATATAAAGCAATGCCTCTTCAATGTATTAAAAAGCTTTTAAAAAAGTTCTTTAAAAAAAAAACTTCCCAAGGACTTGTGCGCTTTCAGACTCACTGGAGGTGGTTTGCCTGACAGGAGGAGCCTCTCGCTTGCCCAAGAGGAGCTAAGTTCACACATGCCCAAGTGCAAGCTGCTCCACTGTGATTCTACCTGAGAAAGTAAAAACTCCAAGTGCTGCTAAGGTGTCCAGCTCTGTTAGGTGGGAAAGGCATCTCCAAACCAAGGGAACATGTGAAACAGAGGTAAGTCCTGTTATCTTTCGTAGTTGCACAGGAACTGTGTGTATTCCATGATTCTAGTTAGCACAGACTACAACAGATAAGAACAACTCAAATTTTAGAAGAGCCCTTCATAGTACAATGGCATTTACAAAGTGATGGCTTTAACAGCTGAGAGATTAGTATAAATGCTCTGAGACATGACACTTTGCTCATCCACCTAAACACGCACTGCAAACACGCAGGACAGCATGCTGGACTCTCCCACATGGGCATGGCTCTGGGTACAGAAATGGGCCAACTGGCATTTCTGAAATGACCTTTGTGGCATGGGTCCAAGCTGATACAGTCTGCCGTGTCTTACTGTGTGACCCAGAGCGGGAGAGAGCATCAGCTTGAATGGAGGCAGACTTTGCCGGGCAGCAGCTCTACTCCTGTTCTGGCCTGTGAGAGCGGAAGTTCTGCCACAGTGCTACTTAGATCCCTCAAGGACACCAAAGGCCATGTCTGAGGGTCCCTATAAGGGATTTCTGAGATTCAGAGAAGTGGTCTGAATTACTCAGGGATTTCATAACTCCCAACTTAAGTCCAGGTCTTGCTGCGATGCAGATGCAGTTCACAATGTGAAAGGTGACAAAGGGAGTTACCTACCATTTGGGGGCACACTTGCTGTGAGAAACAGAAATTCCAGGCACGCAATTTACAATATTGTACATGGCCGGGTTCCCTGACTGCAACATTCCAGCGTCATACCCTGAACCACAGCGGCCACTTCTCTCCTCACCACTGTCTCATGACTTCCTCCTCAACTCCCACCCATTGATTCCAGCAGCGGGTAAGCTCAGGGCTATACACCAGTTCAAAGGTTCTGTTGCCTCTAGCCATTTATTCGTCCCTTCCCATGTTTCTTTATACCCAAAATATGAGATCATTTTGTCCCTTTCAGACAAGAAATCTGAGGCTCAAGGAGAATTAGCAGCTGAATTAAATGCACATAGCTTGGAAACACATGAGCAAGACAAGATTCACACTCAAGTTTATCTGACACCGCCCACGGGCTTACTCCGTTAATAGCCTACTTCCTTTTATGAAAGAAGAAAGGAGGCTGAGATCACTGACAGAACAACAGACCACAGAAAGAGCATCAGGTGGTGTGTCCTCAGCGCTATTTACTCCTGCAAGGTGACTTCAGCAGTAATCAGATCACTGGAAATCCCTGAGTATCAGCTACCTGCCTCTTAAAATGAATAGCCTGGGTAGTGTGGATGAATTTAAGCTTGGTCTCTCAACAACATTTAATAAAATATACAACCAATTTTAAATCTGTAATAAGGGGGAAATTCTATTTAAGCTGAACCTGAACACTATGTTCTCTCCTAGTAAATGAGAAAATGGTAAATGATACTCTTGGGTTTTACTTGGCTGGCCAGGAGGAAATCAGAGTCAGAAGAGTTTCTATATCTGCTCAGAAGAGTTACTGTATCTGCTCAAGAGTATTCTAGTTGAGTTTTCTTCCCTCTGTCTGATGAGGACACTGCAACAGAACCAAGGAAGAACTTTTTTCGAAAGGCAAATTTTCTGGGCTATGCCTGAAAGCTACTGAAGCTGAAGGGTCCCAGGAATATTCAACACACTTTACTGAAGCTTCAGGAATTCTGACAACTGTAACTGAAGTGGCAGAAAGAAAGAACCTGAAGAGAAACCATTTGCTCTGGGTAGAATATCATTGAACTAACCAATTCTGAATATGGTCCCTAAGTCAAATGAGACTGCCCTGTCTGGTTCCATAGTTCTAGTTCTTCACCATGCTCTGACACCCTGTTTGGACTGTAATAGAAGCAAACATGAATAGTCAAAGTAATATATTTAATTACATTATCCAATCATCATCATTAATATATCCAGATTGGTTTCCTTGACACTGAATCAAAGAAAGTAACTGAGATAGTTGTAGATGGTGCATGGGTTTATTCTGCTGGTCTAACTGATTATTTGAGAAAAACTTCAGAGAACACTGTTATTAAACGACTACACTGGAGCCTGGGATTTTAAAGAAATTGAAGAGAATCTACTCTTAAAAATATTTGCAAGTTATTTCTCAAGAGAAAAATTCAACATTTTTATATAAGTACATATCTGATCACAATTTCATAGAAAAATCTAAATTTTTATTTGTGGCAGAAAGAATAAGACTTTTTAGTACTTCCTTGTATGTCATAAGATGGTAGCTATCACTTAATCACTTGAATCCCGTTATTCATCCATTTGCTCTAGCGGGTGCCAGTAACATTTCCATTGGACCCTATCACGTGCCAATGTAGCCCAATGGCATCTGGTTGATTCAGGAATATGAAGAGCCTCAAACCGCTCCTTCAGGGTCTTGACAAGGAAGTCTGGCCATCTTGTAGGAGGGCAGCCACATGATCTTTTGACATCCCGTGGGATCCAGTCGGTAATGGCTCTAGTCCAGCAGTCGCCTCCAAATCGCATTACTTGTCCAGCCCATCTGATTTTCGATGCCTTGGAAAACAAGACAGCATCCCTGATTCTGGAATAGCAACGGAGGTCGGAACTGGATTCCTTCTCTCACTTGAGTGAGGCATGATATTCCAAGCATAGCTCTTTCGATTCCTCTCTGGGAGACCCCAATAGCATTCTCATCCTGCTTTCGTAGGGGCCCAGGTCTCTGAGGCATATGTTAATGCAGGGAGAACAGTGGAGTCAAAGAGATGTGCCCAGAGCAGGATGTTCTTTTGTCCTTTTAGCTATTTCTTCGATGCCTTTGTTTTTTTTTAAATTTTTTATTTTTACAATTACAAAGATATACAATTAAAAAGTTCATATTTGGGTTTTGGTCATACAGTGTTCCAGCACCCATCCCGCCACCAGTGCCCATCTCCCACCACCAACGCCCCCGGTTCCCTCCCCCTCCCCCAGCCCTCCTCCATGGCAGGTTCTTTATTTCTTTCCATTTCTCTCTCTTTCTCTTTTCCTTTCCCTCCAGACTATGGATTACAGAACATACATTAAAGGGTTGTCATGTGTATCTTTTGCCTGTATTTAATGCTCAGTTCTAGGTTGGCATTAGTACCCTCGACAATTGTTAGCACACTTTGGAGGAATGTCCATATTCCTCCAAAGACTAGAAATTGAACTCCCATTTGACCCAGCCATACCACTCCTGGGAATCTACTCTGGGAAACCAAAAAATACGCAGCGGAAACATCTTCGATGCCTTTGAAGGCAATCTATGCCGCGCTCTTCCTCCTGCGCAGCTCAGGTTTTAGGTCGTTCATCATGTTGACTTCTCGACCTAGGTACACATAACTGCTGTATTCAGAGATGTTTGTTCCATTGAGAGTGAATGGGGCCTCTGGAACTAGTTCATTTTTCATGAACATAGTTTTCTTTAGATTCAGCTGTAGACCTATCTTTCCACATTCTCAGTCGAAGTCAGCCAACATTTGTGCCGCTTGGCTAATGTTTGGTGTTATTAGAACGATGTCATCAGCAAAGCGGAGGTGGTGTAGTTGCCGACCATCTATCTTCACTCCCATTCCTTCCCATTCTAATTGTCGCATGATGTTCTCAAGGGTGGCGCTGAAGAGTTTTGGTGAAATGGTATCACCCTGCCGAACCCCTCTTTTGACATTGATGATCACTTCTTTGTAGAATGGTGAGATCCTGGTGGTGAATCCGTAATACAGTTCACGAAGGATCTTGATGTATTGGGTTTGAACACCCTGTTTGACTAGGGCTTTGATGACCACTTCAGTCTCCACAGAATCAAAGGCTTTCTTTAAATCAATGAACGTGAGACAGAGCGGCATCTTGTATACTCCCTACAAACCTCAATGAGCTTGGTTACCATGTGGATATGGTGGATTGTGCTGAATCCTTTCCGGAAGCCAGCTTGTTCGTATGGGTGTCCTTCATCTAGTGTTCTGCTAATCCTGTTCAGGATGACTCTTGTAAACAGCTTGTAGATGATGGACAACAGGCAGATGGGGCGGTAGTTGCCGATGTCGTGAATGTCTCCCTTCTTGATCAGTAGAACTGTCCTGCTGGTTTTCCATTTGGAGGGCACCTTGCATTTGGACAGGTAGCGTGTGAAGAGCCGAGCTAGTGTATTGATGAGTACCAATGGAAGATTCTTCAGGTGTTTGGGTCTGACTTTGTCTGGGCCTGGTGCTGTTCCCTTCTTTACCGACGAAATGGTATGTCAGATTTCAGAAGGGAGAACGTTGGGAATGACATCCATCCTGTGGAATTTGGTATGTGGGCACGTGGACGTGGCTTTCAAAGAGAGCTGAGTAGAAGTCATGGATAATCTTCTCCATTGCCTTTCTGGAAGATGTGATAGATCCATCAGGGCGCCGGAGGGCAGTCATCTTAGTCTTATAAAGTTGGCGAAGGACAGGTGGGCGGTGCGAATGCTTTTCCTGGCTTCTGCTGCAGCTTCCAGTATTTCTGCTCTTCTGTCTTTGAGGTCTTCTTTTATCGCTTCTCTGCACTGCTTTGTGAGCTTGGACATTAGTATTTGGTGGCCTGAGCCCCGCGCCTTGCCACATTGGCGAATGAGCTCAAGAGTTTCTGAAGACAGCTGTTCTTTTGTGTCTTTCTCTCTCTCAGCATTCTTCGCACACTCATGGAGGTGCTGAACCAGTCAGTTGTATTCTTCATCGATGTCATCAATGATGGTATCTTCCCATGTTGCTGCAATGGTGCCAAAGAGTTCCCAGTTGGTGGTCGTTCTGGGAGTTCTCTTCTTAAACTTTGCAGCCTTGGGGGGGGGGGGGGGGAGGTGGGGGGTTGGGTGGGGGGATGGGTAAAAAAATACTTCCTGCCCCTGAGTGAAGTAGAATTTTGAAAGAAGGAGACGGTGTGGTCTGATTCTGTTTTGGAATTTGGGGACGACAGCAATATCGGTCAGACAAAACTGTCGATTGAAGATGATGTGGTCAATTTCATTGTGGAACTGTCAATCAAGAGAGTCCCTTGTCCAACGTTTTGCTTCAGCCTTCTGGAACTGTGAGTTCACATGAATGGTCTTGGTGGACATGATGAACTCAGATAGTCTCTCACCCTGTTCATTCCATTCTAGGCCATGGGTCCCGATGTGGAGTTCTTCAGCCGATCTTCTCGGTCCTATCTTGGCATTAAAACCACCGACTATGATCTTGTAGTGGTGTGATCTTTTTATAGAACTCCTCCAGTTCCATGTAGAATTTCTCAATTTCATCTTCCTTGTATGTGGATGTTGGTGCGTAGACAATGAAGATAGAAATTGCTGGCAGTGGGCCACATCTCTTCAAGTATAATCATCCTATCCGGTTTGTTAGGCATTCAAATGAATCAATGTTGACGGCCATGTTTGTGTTGACAAGGACAGCAATGCCAAGATGCCAAGATGGTAGCTATAAAAGCTGTTTAAAATTAATTTTATTATGGTAACAAAAGTCAACTCAAAAATACACTGTAATGGGGCCAGAGTGATAGCCCAGCGGGTAAGGCATTTGCCTTGCACGCAGCCGACCAGGGTTCGATCCCGGCATCCCATATGGTCCCCTGAGCACCACCAGGAGTAATTCCTGAGCAAAGAGCCATGAGTAACCCTGAGCATTGCCAGTTGTGACCCAAAAAGAAAAAAAATACACTGTAATGAGCTAGAGAAGTAGAAACCTAGAAATAGGATGGCTGCAACTGTAGCCATTCATAAAGACTTTCTGTTTAGGCTCTGAGCATGTACTGTATGGGACAGTATCTCTTTTAGCATAACAGCACGAGAAACACACAGACCTGCTTCTCTGAGAATGCTTACAGCTATAGATAAAGAAGCAAAGTGAATCCTCTTAAATAGTTGTAGGTACAAACAGCAAATGAGAAATGTCTATTTTAGAAAGCCAAAGACACTGCTAAGCAAGGTAAGCAAGGTCAGATTCTTCATTCTCTTTACCAAGAACAAGTGAGGACCTACTTCTTCCCTCAGCCACAAGGCTCTACAGGGTGGACTCCAAACTCACCTGTTGCCCTAGAGAGCACAAGTCTCCTATTTTACCCCTGGGCCCAAGTCCCAGGAATGAGGGAGTTGTCACCGATCCCTGACTGCCACAGAGTCCCATCTGAAGATGGGAGCGGCCTTCTTTCATGCAGCATGATGGTGGAATGCAGATTCCCTGGGACCAGCAGACTGCAGACACTTATGCCCTCATTTCCCTGGTCTGGCTATGAGGTTATGGCAGTAGAGACAAGAGGTCAGGCCCTAATGAAGTAGGGATGGACAGTGCCCCTGAGGAATATGCGACATAGGCAAGTGCACCCCCTTCCCCAATCAAATGGGCACCAGCAGAGCAAAGAGAATGGGAAGAAAAACATGCTAACTTCCATGCCAAAAGGGACACTCAACTTCTAGAGTAGAAGTCTCACTCCCTCAGCTTCTAAGTGCACACATCCTATCTTCAGGGCCCTGGCTGAGAAACTGCAGAACAGGGACAGCAGACTCTCAACCACAAAGCTCCTGGCCTCTCTGCAAGGAATTTACTTTATTTGTGACAGAGTGAAGAAGTTCGAAGATGATTTCGAAAACAGAGAAGACTAGACTGGAAGGCAATAGAGAGAATCCAATATTGAATAAAGATAGAGTGTGGGCTTTCAGACTGGTGAGTTTAAGGGTAAGAAACATGGAAGAGAACAGATGAAAGAAATTCTCTCCTGAGATCAAACCAAATATCAAAACTAACCTCAGAAACTGCCTTCAATGGGGCCACAAGTCCACTGGCTTACATTGTAGGGGACGTATATAAACTACTGAGTAACTGATGGACTCTATTCTGGACAGGTCATACAAGAGAAAAGAGCTTGACCAATACCAGTCTGTTGCAAGGCTACTGTAAGCATATCCAAGGCTGTGCATTCCTGGCGAATAACCTAAGAGGCTGAGCATAACTGTGTGTGTGTGTAGAGTTTGTGTGTGTGTGAGTGCGATGTGTGCATGCATGTGCATGGGGAGTGGGAGGGAGAAGGTGGGGATAGGGGCACAGTATAATTATACAACTATACACTAAAATGGGCCTATACTATATAAATGGGTTTATACTATATAAATGGATATACTATACAACTATACACTATAATTATACAACTACACACTAAAATGGGCCCAGGTATGCTGATCCAGAGACAGACATGGGGCAGAGCTGCTACTTGCTCTCCCTGTGCCCAGCCGCTCACAAGGCGCCCAGGAAGGATGGCGGGTTCTAGCCCTGGCCCTCCAGCCCAGCAGAGCCTTGCAACAAGCCAGACGACCCCCCACTCCATGAGGGCCTCCATTTTCCACATCCGGACTTCTCTCTTGTCAGAAGTCCACCCAGCAGACCAGCCTATCACAGTCCGGCTTGCCGCTTGCGGCCTCGCAGTTCATCAATAAATGCTGGACTTAGAGATGACTACAAGTGTATGCTACCTGCACGGCAGAGCCTGGCAAGCTAACCGTGTTGTATTTGATATGCCAAATACCAGTAACAATTATAGACCTCATTCTGGAATGGATTGAGGCTCTTTATGTTCCTGGAGCAAGCAGATGCCCTTGGGCTCTTCTAGCATGAGACAGGACATATGGAGATGTTACTGGGGCCCACTCGAGCAAATCGATGATGAACGGGAAGGCAGTGATGCACTAAAATATCAATGTTCAATTTCCCAGGGAGATGCAATAAAAAAAAAGTAAAAAGAACTCAGGCAGATTTTTCAATTAAAGATTTCAAAATACATATTCTATATGGCTCACAAGGCTAAAAGAAAGCATAAAGAAGGAAAGTAAAATGCATCAAATAGACAATATAAAAATGATAGATATATTTAAAATTCAACAGAGTAGTATTTCTAAAGTAAAAAATTACACACTTTTAAAAACATCACTAAAGGGATGCAACAGTAGATTTTTTAATTTATAATTTTTACTGATAGTTGTGATTTATTTTTATTTTTAAATTTTAAATTTTTTTATTATACCAATGTGAGATATACAATTACAAAGACATTCATAATTGGGTCTCAGTCACAGTGTTCCAGCAGCTGGCCTTCCACCAGAGCCCTATACCCACCACCAATGTCCCCACATTCGCTCCCACTCCTTCAGCTTGCTTCTATAGCAGGCACTTTTTCTTTCTCTCTCTCTGTTTCTTTCTGTTTCTCTCTCTCTATCTCTCTCTCTCTTACACACTATAGCTTGCCCTACAGACATTCAGGGTTTATCATGTAAGTCTCTTTGTGTATATTCAATGCTGAGGTCTAATCTGGGTAGTGGGGACCTGGAGTGGACAGGATGCAAGGCCTTACCCCTTGTATGATCTCTTCAGCCTAATTAGTTTGGTGACCAGCCCTAGCTGTGCTCAGGGCTGAGTCCTGGCTTTATGCTCAGGACTCATTCCTGGTGGCCATAAGGGATCATATGAGGATTGAACCTTAGTAGACAGTGTGCAAGGCAAGTGCCCTATCTACTGTACTACTGCTCCGATCCCCCAGGTACATTTTCGTTTTAATCTTATGATAAACGTCTCTTTTTCCCAAGTAAAAATAATGCCATGAACTGTATGTCATACAAATATTTTTAAGGGATGTAGGAAACACAGATTTATGTACACAATTTTTTTGAGGCTGAGTACAGAAAAGAGAGACCTGCACTTACTAATCTTAATCTGCCCAATTTTTGAGCATGTACTGGATGATGGCATCTTCCTTTCTTTATAAAGTCAGACTGTTTGCCATATTGGCACTAGCAGAAAGTTCGTAACACTGAGAACACTGATGAAAGCTAAGTGTTGACTCCAATACTGCTCCTGTCTAACATGCATTAACACTTTTGGAAGCCTGAGAACTGCATAATGAACTGACTATATTTAGTACTGAAGAGTCACTACTGACATGTGTAGCATATGAGTTTTTAAAAGCCCTGATTATTCCTCTGATGACAATAGAGACAAAGGCATCATTTTTCTTAAAATCTAATAATGAAGATGAAAGTCTCAAAACAACATATAGGAACAATATGCAGATAATTAAAACAAGATGCTTTATCACTTGACATATAGTCTTAAATAGGAAGATGCTGTATTATAAAGTTGTTAAGATACCTTACGTGATTTCTGTAGTCTTAAGAATAATTTAAAAAATCTAATAGTTTTGAGGGACATTTAGAATCTGCATTTAGGATGGGAAAGGTAGTCCAATAAGTAGGAAGGGCATTTTTCTGGTATGTGGCTGAACTGATTTTGATTCCTGGTACCCCATATGGTCCCTTGAGTCTTCAGGAGTGATCTCTGAATGCAGAACCAGGAGTAAGTTCTGAGTACCACCCCAACAACCCCACACACAAAAAATTTGTTAAAATTCATAAAGTTAAGGAGAACCTAAGCAAATTTATAAATTTACAGAAGAATAATGAAGATGATTTTATATTGCCAGATAATAAAAGACATTAGTTAAAACTACTGAAGCAGTACACCAGTAATATAAGAGAACAACACTAGTGAAAACAACAAAATTAGTCACCATAAAATATTAATATACAGAAGAGTAACATAAAGATACTTCAATGGCAGAGGTTTTACTTTTTTTGATGACTTATAATCTTTCAACATTCTCAAAAATTGGATCTTTATTTCATATTGTTTACCAAAATAAATATTAAGACATGAATATAAAAATAAACCATGAAAGAAGTGGACAAATATGAATAAAAATCTGTGTGCTACACAACAAAAACATTAAGCATGCAAGGAAAAGAAGAAATCAAGAGTGAAAATGCAGATTTGATAGTGAAAACTTTAAAACTTCAACAAACTGAAAAGTTTAGAAGTAGAAAAATCTTGGGTAGCTTTTGTAATAGAGTACTGACATTATTTTGTGGGGAGGAGGGTTGGGGAGGACCACACCTAGCAGTGTTCAGAACCTACTCCTCTGTGCTCAGGGATCACTCCTGCTGGGACACAGGGACCATTTGGGGTGCTGAGCATCAAGCCCAGGGCTGGAGCATGTAAAGCAAGTGCCTCACCTGCTGTACTATCTTTCAAGCCCAGAGAGTTCTAACGTTTTAAATATACAAATACTTCAATATAGCAATGTGAAGCTGCAAAAGAGAAGGCAGTAGACATAAAAGACATCACAAAAACAAGAAAAGCAGCCAAATTAGAAAATTTTAAAAATTGAAGTTCATTATCTTCAAGAAAATGAAAGTTAAAACTATTTTTTAAAATTTTTTAATTATACCACTGTGAGATATTCAATTACAAAGATGTTCATGTAAAAAAAAACAAAAAAAAATACCAAAGATGTTCATGTTTGGGTTTCAGTCATACAGTGTTCCAGCACCCATTCCTCCACCAGTGCCCATTTCCCACCACCAATGTCCCTGAATCCCTCCCCCTCCCTCAAGCCTGCCTCTATGGCAGGCACTTTGTCACTTCTCTCTCTCTCTCCCTCGCTCTCTCTCTCTCTCTCTCTCTCTCCTCTCTTACACATTGTGGCTTGCAATACATACATTTAGAGGTTATCATGAATGTCCCTTTGCCTACATTCAATGCTCAGTTCTAGGCTGCTATAATTTCCATTGATTATTAGCATACTGTTCCCTTCTCTGTCTTACCTAACCTCTGACTCCCACATACTTGCAGTAGATTCCTCCCACTGACAAGACCTCCTGATCCATGTTTTACCTGGTCTTGGATATACTATTTTTTTATATACCGCAAATAAATGCAGTCATTCTATATCTGTCCTTTTCTCTCTAATTTTACTCAGCATGATTCTCTCCATGTTCATCCATTTATAAGCAAATTTCATAACTTGGTTTTTCCTAACTGCTGCATAGTGTTCCATCGTGTAGATATACCACAGTTTCTTTATCCAGTCGTCTGTTCTTGGGCACTCTGGTTGTTTCCAGATTCTGGCTATTGTGAATAGTGCTACTACTTATACCACTTATGTCATAATCTAAGAAGCTGCTGGCCACTGGCTTTACAGAAGGAACTGCTGTTCTAAAGCTGTTAGTGCCCCTGTCCGCTCACAGGCCTGCAGGCCATAGAGGATCTCTTCAAGTGAAGTTAGCACTTTCTCATGCTGACACCGACCCTTTGGTCTTTCTTCTCTCTGCCATCCTCTGCATCCAGTCTCCTGTCCTCCAGGTATGCTCCTACCAATAAGTGAAGCTCCAGTTCCCAAGAACCCCCTATTATTTCAGTAACTGAAAGAACATGCCAATACCCTTCTGGGTTGTGCCTCTTCAGGCTCAGAGCAAGCCATTTCCCAGCAGCCCTTGTGGAGATGTTCCTTGAGTTTATGTGGGTCAGATCTGGGTTATCTTCCCAGCACTAGCCCAGATACTGGTGAAGACAGAAAATGACCACTGTTGCCTTAACTGCTGTTGCCTTAGACCTGAGGGTGAGGTACACCTACATCCTGCTGCCAGATATGAACTTCCCAGGTAGAGCTCAGTACGTGTTAGAATTATGCACACCCACTAACCCACAGTCCTGACACTTCCTCAGGAAGTAAAGACTCTTGAATGGGATATGGAAATACTTGAACCGCCTGGCAGATATAGTTCTAAGACATTCACCACTTTATTGCTTATAAGAACAAGGAATCAGAAACAAGCCATATATATAAAATAACAGGCTTTTAAAAATATAAAATAACATTATTATTACAATGTGGAATATTATGAGGCCGCCAACAATTTTATATATAACTATGTGAATATATATTCTTGTTTGAGTAAGTAGGGAAATGATCCTAGAATATTATACCTTTTGTTAAATATATGTGGACTGCATACTTTCATATATGCATAAAATACTGAAAGAATATATAGTAATATGTTAGCAATGGCTTAACAATACTTAACGATGGCTAAGTAATATGTTAACAATGGCTAAGGCCTGGTTATAGTAAATTTAATGTTCTTATTGTAATTTGGGGATATTTTCCAATATTTTCTATATGTCATTTTTATAAAGCAAATAGAGATGTTACAAAGGAAAAAGGACTCAAATTTGTTTCTCTCCTTCCTTTTGCAGTTGGGGTGAAGAAGCTGATAACAATGACAGTCTGAGGGGAGACTACCAAGAGGGGAGACTATTGGCCTGAGATGCCCAGTTCCTGACCCAGGGACTGGCTGTGGTGTAGAGTCACAGAAAATGCCACATACAGGCACATGGAACCTGAAGGGTACTGCCATTCTCTCAGCATACTCCCTTTCCATCATCAATGATTAAATCAAAGGGAACGCTGTTTTGTTAAGTGGGGATTTAAACAGGAGGACAGGTTGATCCTGAGAACCAGACCAGAGGAACTCAAAGGCATGAGGCAGAACATATAAAAGAGTGCAGCAGTTCTGTTTCCTTAGTTAATAAAACAAAACTGCTTTTCTTTCCTCTTCCTCTATGCAAAGTTCAAAGGCAATATCCCCTTGTGACTGCAGAATCTATTTAAAACAGTCTTTGCACGACCTGCAGGAAAGACAGCCCACCTTGGTAAATTTTTGTGCATTTTCTCAAGAAAATTTTGGTAACAATAGAGGAAACTGGGCCACATGGTGGTGCTGGGAGGATTCAGAGCTATTCTAGCATGTTGGTTGGGGTTTGCTCCTGGAAGAACTTGGAGGATCATGGAGGACCAGGAATCAGAACTGGCCTCTAGTATGCACAGCATACTCAGTCACTGGAGCTAACTAACCCTTCCATCTCCTTTTCTGAAATTTAATCCCAATGATTACCATGGGAAGGTGATGCTACTTTTATATGAATTTGTTGAAAATGAAATGGATAACTCTTTTCTAAGGTCACTTTTTTTCAAGGTCTCGCAGGTTCAGGAAGCAGCAGCAGGTACCAAGTAGAACCTTTATCTGTCAAGTCCTGAAACATAAGCTGTCACTTCATCTCTGGGCTGCTTTTAAAACTTGGAGAAAGGTTATCATGGGTGGCTGAAAGCAGATCCAAGGATGGTACTACATCCTGTTCTATGTAGCTTCCAGGGAAGTAGGACAGTAGACGTAAGATGAGAGTTGACTGTAAGATGCAAGTGTGTGTGTGTGTGTGCGCATGCATGCTCATGCATGCATGTATATGCGTGCACTTGTATTGACCTGTTTCATTTGGAAGAAGTGCATATAGGTCTTTCTTGACCTTGGCTAACAGGAGAAGCAAAGTGCACTATAGCTCTATTTATCCAATTCCATTAGACATCTCATTTTATTTTTTTAATATTTTATTATACCACCATGAGATATACAATTACAACGTTGTTTGTGTTTGGAGGTTTCGGTCACATAGTGTTCCAGTACCCCACCCTCCACCAGTGCCCATTTCCCACCACCAATGTCCCCGGTTCCCTCCCCTCCCATAGCCTGCCTCCATGGCAGGTTCTTTATGTCTTTTCTCTCTCCCTCTCTTTTCCTTCTCTTACATATTGTGGATTGCATTACATACAGTTAGAGGCCATCATGTGCATTTTTGCCTGCATTTAATGCTCAGTTCTAGGTTGGTATTAGTCATTTTGACATTTATTCGCACATGTTCCCTTTTCTGTCTTACCTAACCTCTGACTCCCACACATTTGTGATAATTTCCACTTTTGGTAAGACCTAATCCACATTTCGCCTGATATTGGATTTTGGTATCATAATATGTATCACTTGTATCACTTGTCTTCCCGTTCATCATCGATTTGCTTAAGCAGGCACCAGTAACATCTCCATATGTCCTGTTACATGCAAGTAGAGCCCAAGGGCATCTGATTGCTCCAGGAACGTAAAGAGCCTCAAACCATTCCATCAGGTCATGGGAATAAGGTCTATAATTGTTACTGGTATTTGGCATATCAAATACAACATGGGTAGCTTGCCAGGCTCTGCCATGTGGGTGGGATACTCTTGTAGTCACCTCTGATCTCCAGCATTTATTGGTGAACCACGCGGACGCCAAAGCAGCCGCGTGAGCAGGGCTATGATCAACTCTTCTGCTGGGTGGAGTTTGTTCAGAATAGGCTAAAAGAAATCATCAAATCAACACTAAATTGTATTTACATAAAACTGCTAAACTTTTTAGAAGAAAGCAATACTAATTTTAACGAATAGAAGCAAGTATTTTCCACATCTTTCAAAGTCTAGATCAAGTGAGGTCCATAAGCAATACAGACTTTAAAATGCCAGGAACTGGGGCCAGAGTGAAAGTCCAGCAGGGAGTGTTTGCCATACATGCAGCTGGCTCAGATTCTATCTCCTGCATCCCATATGGTCCTCCAAGCACCACCAGGAGTGATTCCTGATCATAGAGCCAGGAGCAACCCCTGAGCATCACTGGATGTGACCCAAAAAAAAAAAAGAAAAGAAAAACACCAGGAAGCAGTCTTCAGTGTTTCTGCTTACATAAGCTCCCCAAGGCCCCCAAGCTGTCTGCATGTCCAAGAGTTTATTCAAGAGTCTTCCAACGGGAATGATTCTCCACGGAGCTGCACATCACAGCCACCCTCTGATCCTCCCTGATGAGCTCCTCACACTCCCGGTCTTGTGGCTTGTCTGATCTGAGGCCCAGGGGTCTAGAGAGAGGAGAGGAGGAGCGCTGGGAAAGGCAGACTGCATGTGGGTGGCCTGGGTGCGGGGTGCTCACACCCCTGAGCTCTATGTAGAAGGACACAGTGTGTGTAGGAGCACACACCACCAGGAGTCACCCCAAAGCAAGCCCTGAGCACTGCCAGGTGTGGCCCCCAAACAAAAAAAGAACAAAAGCAATCATGATGGTGGGAAATGCACACTGGTGAAGGACAGGTGTTGGAACATCTTACAACTGAAAACTAATACCCAGCAGCTTTGTAACTGTTCCTCGCAGAGACTCAATAAAAAAGGGACAAGAAAAAATGCTTCAGGAACCTGACCTGGTCCCATATTCTCACTCTATCTATAGTTGACATTTCAGTTGTCAACTGGTCAATGCTTGGAGAAAATTCGAGCTGGAAACAGCCCTGGTAAGGACACTTGGGTTAGCAGGTGGCGTGTGGTCAAGGCAGCAGGTCACAGTCCTGTGCAGTCTCCAAGGAGGGGACAGTCCACTGCCCTTCAGTGTCCTTAACACTCGTTTCCTGACAGTGTCCTTAACACTTGTTTCCTGACAGTGTCTTAACAGCAGCCGACCAGTTCACTCCCTGCCTGCCCCCTGGGGATGTGGTACACACCAGCATCCCCATACTCCATACATCTGGCCCTGAGGGCAGGATGGGTGTGTAGATATATATATATATTATATATATATATAAATATATATATATAAAACATATCTCATTTTAAATACCTAGGTTGTACCCACTGGTCACTGACACACTCATCACCAGAACTTGATACGAAATTGCCAAGTAAATATACATGATTTAATGACACCTGAACTCGAGTGAGCTTTGTCTGATCTTCTGGGCACCTTAACTTATAGTGGAGATTCCTTTAAAGGGTTTGTTTTCAATGTGTATGCCAGGTTCAGTTTCACCACAGATACCACAATGGCCACCATTCACGCCCTAAATTTCATATAATAGTTGCAATAAAACAGAAACTATGTAAGACTGATCTCATACATTTCAGATTTAAAATGTATTACTTCAAAGCATTGTATCTCTGTGGTCTCATAAATTGTGTATGAGATATATCATGGATTCTTAAACTCTTTCCACCTTTTTACTTTAGAACTTTTCATGTGAATAGAGGTATATAAGGAGATACACAAATTATTTACTAATAATAATAAATTAATTTTCTAACGCACTTGAATTAAAGTTACTTAGCCCCACATGGGGTCAAACTCACAGTTTAAGAAGCAAGGATGAGTGTCAAGGTTCTTGATTGACCCTGGTTTGGTCCCAGGCACTGAAAATGGTCACCCAGTCACCTTGAGGAGTGACCCTTGAGCACAGAGCCAAGAGGAAGCCCTGAGGAGAGCTGGGTGTGGTCCACAAATAAACCAAACAACAACAAAAAGAAGCTAGGACGTGTATGCCTGACTCATCTGTACTCCCGAACCTTTGAGTTTCTCTGCATGGCTGTTAATATACTATACATGTCTAACCTAAAGATACATATTTTCTAATTCTCTAAAAAGTTTTGGAGATATGTATCAGCAGGCAATAGCACACCTTTCTCTTTTAGGCTGGAAGTGTTTTTATTCACTGTCTCATAACAGCTATCTATGCCCTGTGTTCTCAGCTTCTTCTGTTACTAAGAGACCTTGTTTGAATGCTTGCCACAGTTGCACATCCATCCACATCAGCAACTCCAGGATTCACTGAATTCTTGGTGAAATTTATGTTGCAAAAATGCAACTGACTAGTGTTGCTATTGTTTTAGTTTATTCTCGGCCCTGGTCTCCAACTACTTTAAGTGAATTATATTATCATCTTTGTGCTACATTTATCAAGCTTTTAATCAAGGAAAATGTTTAGAACAGAAACGACACTCAAGGACAAAAACAAATGTGTAAAAAATGTTCAAAGATATGGAAATAAAGAAGAAGGCAGACATATTTTTTGAATTCGAAAGTTTTGTCTTGCTTTGGGACCACATCAGAGGTGCTCAAGGATTATCCTGTCTCTGTGCTCAGGGATCACTTTTGGCAATTCTTGGGGGACCTATGTGGGGCAGGGGATCAAACCCTGGTTGGCTGCATGAAAGGCGAGCACCTTACCCACCATATAATTTTTCTGGTCCCTGGAGTCTCAAGTATTTTAACTTTTTATATCTCAACTGATAATGATAAGGGTAGATCAGAATTTATCTGGCAGTATCTGACTAATATAAATTGGTCTAGATTATCTGGTGAAAAATTTGATACAAAGAAACAGAAGTCCCTTAAAATGTTATAACCAAGGGAAAGAGATAGAGTACAATGTGTGAGCATCTACCTTACATGTAGTTTGCCCAGATTCGATCCCTGGCACCCCCATGGTTACCCAAGTCTACCAAGAGTGATCCCTGAACACAGAGCCAGGAGTAAACCCTGAACATCACCAGGTGGGTCCCCAAGACAGAAAAAAATTACATATCCTATGATCCATCTGTTTTTAGAAGTTTTCATAGGCATGTAATAGCAAAATGAACACTGATGTACGTTTGAAATATCTAACAAACTGTCATTTATAATATTTAAAGCAGAAATAAATTTCAACAACTAAGAAAAACTTTGACACCATACAGTTATTAATCAAGTAGAATAATCTTTACTACCATGAAAAGTATTGACAATATTTCATTCAATGAAAATGAACTACAATATATTAAAAATAAAAATACTTAATTTTTATTAAAGAGAGATAGTACAGTGGGAAAGGCACTTGCTTTGCATGCTGCTGACACCGGTTCATGGTCCTCAGAGCTCCAAGAGTGATCCCTGAGCACTGAGCCAGGAGAAAGCCCTGAGCACAGCCAGGTGTGGTACAAGAAAAAAAACTTGGTCTGATTTTAAAATGTAAACATGTGTTGTATGTAACCGTAAATTGAGGGTAAAGTACAGGCAGAAGCAAAATTGGGGGATAGATAGCTATGCCACACTCCACCAAAAGTATTAGAAGTAATTAAGAACTGGCCAAGGGAAGAGTGAAAGCTAGAAATCAACTTAACCAAGTGTGTAAAGGACCTGTAGAAAGAAAACTACAAGACACTGCTCCAAGAGATAAAAGAGGACACAAGGAAATGGAAACATATTCCCTGCTCATGGATGGGGAGAATCAACATTGTCAAAACGGTAATACTCCATAGAGCTCTGTAAAGATTCTATGCAGTCCCTATAAAGTTACCCATGACATTCTTCAAAGAAATTTACCAAACGCTCCTGAAATTTGTATGGTACAATAAACCCCCAAGGATAGCTAAAGCAATCCTTGGGAAAAAGCAGATGGGAGGCATCACCATTCCCAACCTCAAACTGTACTACAAGGCAGTAGAAATTAAAACAGCATGGTATTGGGACTCGCAGACATGGGGCAGAGCTGCTACTGGCTCTCCCAGTGACCAGCCACTCACGAGGCGCCTGGGAGGGATGGTGGGTTCTAGCCCTGGCCCACCACCCCAGCAGAGCCCCGCAATAAGCCAGATGACCCCCCCACTCCATGAGGGCCTCCATTTTCCACATCCAGACTTCTCTCTTATCAGACCTCCACCCAGCAGACCAGCCTATCAGCGCCTGGCTCATCGAGTTCCACTCTGCAGCAGTCTTTCTTAAATCTGGGTCAGGTATGCTAGTCCAGAGACTCGCAGACATGGGGCAGAGCTGCTACTGGCTCTCCCTGTGACCAGCCGCTCACGAGGCGCCGGGAGGGATGGTGGGTTCTAGCCCTGGCCCACCACCCCAGCAGAGCCTCACAACAAGCCAGACGACCCCCACTCCATGAGGGCCTCCATTTTCCACATCCGGACTTCTCTCTCATCAGACCTCCACCCAGCAGACCAGCCTATCAGCGCCCCGGCTCACGCCGCCCATTGTGGCCTTGCGGTTCATTAATAAATGCTGGACTTAGAGATGCCTACAAGAGTATGCTACCTGCACGGCAGAGCCTGGCAAGCTACCTGTGTTGTATTTGATATATATGCCAAATACCAGTAACAATTATAGACCTCATTCCGAATAGATTGAGGCTCTTTATGTTCCTGGAGCAAGCAGATGCCTTGGGCTCTACTAGCATGAGACAGGATATATGGAGATGTTACTGGGGGCCGGCTCAAGCAAATCGATGATGAACGGGAAGACAGACAGACAGACAGGTATTGGAATAAAAACAGACCTGTGGACCTATGGAATAGAATTGAGTATCCTGACACCCAACCTCAAACACATGATCATTTAATCTTTGATAAAGGTGTAAAGAGCCTAAAATGGAGTAAGGGAAAGCCTCTTCAACAAGTGGTGTTGGGAAAACTGGGCAGCGACATGTAAAAAAATGAATTTGGACCTGTGTCTAACACCATGCACAAAAATCAGAACAAAATGGATTAAAGATCTGAATATGAGACTTGAATCCATAAAGTACATTGAAGAAAATATAGGAAAAACCCTCCACGGCAATGAAGCTAAAGGCATCTTCAAAGGTGAAACATCACTAACAAAGCAACTAGAAGAAAAGATGAACATATGGGACTACATGAAACTAAAAAGCTTCTGCACCTCAAAAGAAACAGTGACTAAGACACAAAAGCAGTCCACAGAATGGGGAAGAATATTCACCCAATACCCATCTGATAAGGGGTTAATATCCAGGATATATCAGGCACTGGTAGAACTTTACAAGAAGAAAACAACCCCATCAAAAAATGGGGAGAAGAAATGAACAGCAAGGAAGAAATTCGAATGGCCAAAAAACATGAAAAAATGCTCATCATCACTAATCATCAGAGAAATGCAATTCAAAACAACGTTGAGATATCACTTTACACCACAGAGCCTGGCACATATTCAAAAGAGCAAGAACAACAAGTGCTGGCGTGGATGTGGGGAAAAGGGGACACTCATCCATTGTTGGTGGGAATGCCGGCTAGTACAGCCTTTCTGGAAAACAATATGGACATTCCTCCAAAGACTAGAAATTGAACTCCCATTTGACCCAGCCATACCACTCCTGGGAATCTACTCTGGGAAACCAAAAATACGCAGTGGAAACACCATCCCTACTTTTATGTTCATAGCAGCATTATTCACAATAGCCAGAATCTGGAAGCAACCAGAGTGCCCGAAAATCGATGACTGGATAAAGAAGCTTTGGTACATCTACACAATGGAATACTATGCAGCTGTTAGGAAAAATGAAGTTATAAAATTTGCCTATAAATGGATGGACATGGAGAAGATTATACTGAGTGAAATTAGCCAGAAGGAGAGAGACAGATACAGAATGACTGCATTTATTTGCATAACATAAATATATATGTACATATTATGATACCATTATCCAAGGTTAAGTGAAAAATAAATCAGGAGGTCTTGTCAAAGGTGGAAATTATCACAAACATGTGGGAGTCAGAGGCTAGGTAAGACAGAAAATGGAACAGTGTGCTAACAATTGTCGAGGGCACTAATGCCAACCTAGAACTGAGCATTAAATAGAGGCAAAAGATACACATGACAACCCTTTAATGTATGTTCTGTATTCCATAGTCTGGAAGGGAAGGAAAAGAGAAAGAGAGAGAAAGGGAAAGAAATGAAGAACCTGTCATGGAAGAGGGGCTGGGGAGGGGGGGAGGGAACCAGGGTCGTTGGTGGTGGGAGATGGACACTGGTGGAGGGATGGGTACTGGAACACTGCATGACCAAAACCCAAATATGAACTTTTTAATTGTATATCTTTGTAATGCTAAACATATAAAATTAAAAAATAATATAAAATATGATAAAAAGTTTATTTTGTGGCATAATTTTCTGTCTTCAATTAACCAACTTTGCTGTGATTTCAGCCATTCAGCCAATTCTTTGTAGAAAGCTGGTATTTAATTTCCTGCAGCTTCAGACTGAAATACAAGTCTTGATGTCAGGGTCTCAGTCAGTAATAGTCTAGAAGACTGGCCAGCCCCTCAATGGGGCATGCAATATGGATAAAACTATCTTGCTTGTAATATTTCCATACACCCTGAGCTCAGTGCTAAGCACCTTGTCAAATAAATCTATAGAATCTTCTACTAACCCTATGCTATAAGTATAATCAGTTTTCTGTTGGGAAGTTAGGAGGCCCACCCTATTCACAGAGCCAGTCACTCCTGGAAAGCTTGCCTGGATGCTGCCATACCTAAGACATCAAGTTCCAATACCACAGATTACATATGGGAAAAGAGGCAACTAAGACAATCCTCTCATTTGGCTTTCCACTTCCTTCCATTTCCAAAGCACCCATTCCTCTGTTTCTTCCTGTCACCAAATAATATAATTCTGAGATACTCTTGAGCAAAGCCAGAAAGGGATCCATTTCCTCCATATTCTTTAGGTGTGTGTTTATAAGAACAAGCATGTTGGAAACAGGCAAGAATCCCATGGAACTAATGTATTTTGTATGACTATATTATTCTAGTACTTGGAGCAAAGCAAATATTCGTTTATACATATACATAAGGAGCCCTAGGGGAAAAATTAGCATGAAAACCATTTGCCTTTCCAAATCCCAAGCTTAACTGACAAAATCCAACTGAAATAACGATGGTACTATGAAAGAAATCTGATAGTCAACATCTCTGAGGTGACTTGAGCATTAGGAAAACCTACAGGAGTCAGTCAAATTGTTCAGGGTCTGGACAAGTGGTTTGCTGGGGCCTAAGCCTTGCTCTTCACTTCCCTTTAGTGAAATGTTACTAACCAAAGTAGGGGCAGAACATGGTGTGGGAGGGATGCCTGAAGAGCCAACACTTGTTACCAGGATGGAGAAGGAAAGCACACCAGACCGAAACTACTTTGGCAAGGTAAGAACATGCAAAGCATGTTCCTGCCCCATAACTGGTGAAATGACAGAGAAATACAGAGAGCAGCTATGTAGTAGCTCAGCGTGTGAGCCTGGCAAATGGCGATAGTTTATTTTCAGGAGGTTGGTGTGTTCTGTTTGTGTCAGAACAATCATTCCCAAAGCTAAACGTGTCTTCTTGGGATATCCCAAAGATTCTACAGGTATGAGTCAAGGAATGGAGCTGGAGGTGACACCTGGACTGAGGATCAGACTGTTGGCTAAACGCTGGCAATTTCTAGTCTTGAAAATCCTTTTGGCTTAGCAGCACCATGCCCTGCTCCCCACTTACATTAGTGCCCATATTTTCTGTTCCTATCCAATGATCAGCCAATGAGGAAAGTCATGTTAAGACAGAATGACAAAATTTCCCAACTCCTGCTCAAATCCATTGTCTCCTCAGAAATAAAAATAGGCAGTCTATCACAGAATTGGCAAAGAAGTTCCAACTGAGGTTCTGCATCTCCCTCTAAGCCTCCCACCCCGGCCCATACCAAGAGAGTCATTTAGAAAATGAGCTGAAAATGTCCCTCTACTGACATTACCCTCAGCTTTTCCCCCAAACTCCAAGTGCTATTCCAAAAACTCAGTTGAACTTCATATGCCCCATTTTAGATTTTAAACAATTAAAAATGAAAATTCTTTAAATCCTTTAAAACAGCTTTATCTGTCTGTCCCTGTGACAAATTGCTATAAGTAATGGATGTGGATGTTCATCTATATGGCTCTGAAAACAACTTGACTTCATAAGGCCGTTGATCAATACACCCCCACAGAAGCCATCTGAATTTTACTGAGATTAGGAGAAAAAAAGAAATAGAATTTAACTAACTTCAATATACTGTAGAATGTAAAGGAGATACAGGATAGGTATTCTCTAAAAAGCTTGGCAGGATGAATTGATTTTCAATTAGTCAGGACAATAGAGGAAGATAAGGTGCTCTAACTCAGAATAGAGAGAATCCATCAAGGAACCAACTTCCGCTCTAATTAGCCTTAGCAAGAGGCTGAATTTGAGACCTGGGTTATTGTTGTTGCTGTTGTCATTTTCTCCTTTCATCAGTAAAATGAGAATGGTACTTGTTAGTGCATGAATTTGAATGAGTGAGACTGGCACATATTAAACACGACTTGGGTGTTCATTATCATCACCATCACTATTATTGCTGCCATGTTTCATTTCACCCACAGGAACCTAGAGAAAGCACTGGAGTCCATGAAGTTAGGGGAAGCCTATGAGTTGTGGCAGTTAGATAGCTGAGATGATGAGGCAAGACTCAGATTCTACAGATAGGCTGATGGAATATGTGGTTACATTGGTGCAACTAGAGTCAGAGAAGGGTCTCATTAACATGCACTCTCAGTTGCATAGGGTCTTTTAAAGTCACATTCTGCCTATCAAACTCATACCCCTCTACCTAGAATCATGCCTATCACCGAGGTACTACATTTGCCCATATTGAGAAGCCAGATGAGTGTCTGACACAGGACCTATTGCCACCATTGGCTCAGGTCCCCAGGCAAAGGAAGTCTTGAAGACAGTATTTCATTTGGTGTAATGGGCCAAGAGACATGATTTATAGACTGGCACCTGAGTTCCCTGAAATCCTAGTGTTATGCTGTTATTGAATTATTTCCCTGTCAGGAGGACACTTAGTCCTCACAATGTGGATCTACACTAACTTTTTTTCTTTTGCCATTCATTCATCCACCATTTGCTGAACTTTTCCTATGCAGAGACTTAATTGTTGGACCTTCGGGCTTATAGTGATTAGTAAGTATGATCAGGGATTTATTTGGGGATGCCTAAGACTTCACTATGCTTGTCACGAGAGTTGTGGAGTGTCAACTTTTATAATCAGTGTTCCCTACTGTCTACAAAAGCAAAGAGTGCCCTGTAAATATCCTGGACCCAGCTCCCGTGCCCGCCAGCGCAGGGGTAGATGGTATTGTATGGTAGGTTGTTCACTTCTTAGGTAAAAGATCTAGAGAGGGAGGGGACTTACTGTCAGATTTTTCATAGACCAAGTTTTAAAGGTCTGTGGGCTCAAAGTAACAAGTGCCTCAGTTAAAGAGTCACATTTAGCTTCCTAACTCTGGGTACAAAATATATCCAAAATATCTCTTGTGGTCCAAACTCAGAACCATCTGGAAAGGGACAGTGGCCCAGGAGCTCCCTGCCTTAGGATGGAGCAGAAATTCCAGATTCACAGAGCAACGTCCATCTACAGGTTAGGATGCCACCCAGGGGCTTAGGACCAGAGTGCGCTGTGTGACCTGAACAAGACCCTACTACTGACTATCTCTCAGCCTCAACAAGATTCTTAACGTCCTGAACCTCAGTTCTTGCTACATAAAACGGACATAATAACCAAACTGGTATCATAGGGCTGTTGGAAGGTTAATGGAAATAAGGCATACCAAGGATTTTACACAGCACCCAATAATAAGTTGAAGTAGCAGTGGCATTATCATCAGTAATAGTAATGGTGACGCTGGTGGGAGAAGGGACAGGACTGACAGATCCGTGTAACTGCCTTGTAATGACAAGAGTATTAAAGTACAGTTGTCTTCTATGCTTAAAACTTCAAAAACTGGTCAATGCTATACTGATTAATAGCTACGCCAATTTATTCTACTCAATATTTAGTCTCTGACATGATGCCATGGTTCACAGAACGTATTTTATTCTGTTCTTCTAAGCCCAAATCCCAGCCAGTAAGTGATCTGAGGGCTACAGATGCTCAGATTTCATGAACCCCCTTGGGTTAGCTGTGTGCTCAGAGTGACGTCTGCAATAGGAGGAGATGACACTCCATGTACTGTTTGACTAAAGAGATGCCAACAAGAGACGGCCTCACTGTCAAGACAGACATGAGGAAACTGTCTGCTTTTGACATTCTGAGTCACTTCTGGTGCTGTCTAGTCAGTTCAGTTCTCTTCTTGTAAATTTGAATACTTCATCTTTCTGTGTGCCTGTGCATACCCCCAAAACTATGTGTTTCCATTTGTTGAGCAACTACTGTGACTACTGTGTCAGACACCATATTAAGCTTGTATTTGCTCATTTAATAAAAAGTCTTGATTCCAAAAAATTGTCATTCTATTATAAGGAATAAATAAGGTAGATCTCTTTTTACTAATGAAGCTGACAAATCTAACCAGTTGGGCCAGGGAACAGAATATGAAGTAGATGAGATATTTCTAAAAGTGGTAGAAGTCACAGTGGATCCCTCAGGAAGTGAAAGTCACACATTCTCCAGTCAGCCAGTCCTCATGTAACCTTCTCAGAAAGAAGCCTGGCCAAACTGAAACAGTCCACCTCCCTTTGTTGCTGTTTTCCTCACAGTTCTTATCAAAACGGGTGATGTGAAAGAAATGCTCATATATCACTGTCTTCTTCAAACAGAAGATAATCTCCACAAGACGAGAGAATTTATCTCATGGGTTGGTTATGCATTATTTAGGGACTCTGATAATACTTGTCAGTTAAAAGATGTTCAGCAAATACCAGCTATCAAGGTAAATATTTAGTCAGCAAGCTCAGAAAAGGACTCAAAAATAAGGTGGCATCATTTGAAATCTGTCTTAAGACAGAAAGGATTTCAGTAAGTAGCATGGTCATCCTAGGGACTGTAGGTAGTGGCTTTATTACATTGGAAAGGGAAAGGGTGAATAAAAGCACTGGGGAGGTCTCAGTTCTCGAGATGAGAATGTCAGAAAACTCCAGTCTCAGAGTGATGTGGAATGCATATGCTAATTAAGGACAATGTTGCCAAAGTGGACCGAGGTGCCAAGTCTCACTGAGTCTGTTAATCAGGAACTCACCGGCTACCCTAGAGCCAGACTTCATTCTCCATGGAGGCTCACAAGCTGCCACAGGAAGTATAAGAGCTCTCTAGTGGGAACAAACTCTTGAGCTAGAATTGCCACCATTCACTTGGCAGTGTCTGTTCATTTTCCCTAAATACTCAACAGCTAAGCATCTTTGTGGGGCTAATATATAATAGGCCTGCTGCTTCTAGATGTAGGCAAGTCAAAAACAGAGCACTTTCTCTTTTGGCCTCTTCTCCTGACCTCTAGCTACACAATCAAAAGCCAAAGGCCTCGATGGGGGAACAGGGAGATAATGCCGCAGGAACCTCTGGGGCATTGTCAGAGAGTCAGAGTGGAGAGTTCCAGCCCCATCATACTAGAGCAGTGGGACATTGGCTGTGGCTATTGCAAGTCTAAAACCTGAGGCTTTGGTTTACCACAACATGCCCCAAACTAGTCATCCTGACTAATATACTCTTCTTTAAAAAAGGCTTTTATGATTTGTTTCTTTTGCCGGGTTGGGAGGTGATGGGGAAAGCTTGGAGGAATAGAGGAGCTTTGCTTTGATTCATTTTCATATATATTATAATCAAAATGAGCAGCCACTTAGATAAATTAGCTAAACAGCATAGCAACACTGCTTTAAGTTTATAGAGCTCATTCAAACCTGACACATCACACAGTAACATTAATAATACACTGCACAGATTTAATCCATATTTCCCATGATATTAGTTAGTATGATTCTATGTAGGAACTTATTATTTTAAGGATCAGAGAATCCAATTTGTGTAAGGTCTGTCCAATTTTCCGGCATTTATAATCATTTCCCCTTCCTCCTATGATGCCTATATTAACCTTTATTTCTATTTCTGAATTTGAATACACCATTCAACCCAACTGAATTGTGAAATTATGGGAAGATGTCAGAAGTCAAGTAAAACAAGAATATGTTTTAACTCCAGGACCCTGGCTTTTCCTGCTCGTGGAATATGATACCCAAAAAATTCCTTTCTGGAGAGTAATTCATGGATATCCCTTATAAAGTGTGCTCCAGGATGTGCTCTGGTCAGAGAATGGTGCCTCTCAGTTTGGTGGCAATATGAGAAATAAAGCACTAATCCAATATCCATAATGAGTTAGGAATGCCAACCCAATCAAATATAAAGGATCACATTAAACAAAGGTCTCTGAACAGAATAAGCATTTCTTTAGAGGAATACAGAACTAACTAATGCACATATCAGTTTTCCAGCTTCTGAAAATGGAAGGACCTTAGACCCTTGGGTTCATTTCAACTCTGTGTCTCTGCATTTATATTTAATGTGATTTCCAAATAATCGGTGAAATTATTCTCATCATTAGTTCAATAATTGCAAAAGCATTTAAGCTTGAATTTAGAGAAAATTAGGTGAATCAAAGGGAGGTAGGCACTGGTGGAGGGATGGGTGCTGGAACTCTGTAGGGCTTGAAACCCAGACATGAACATTTTTGTAATTGTCAAAAAATAAATAAATAAATGTAAAAAAATAAATAAAAAATAAAAAACACGGTACTATATTTACACACTACTGTGATATAACCATATTCATTTATATAAAAATGTTTATAGAAACCTTTTGTTTACCTTAAAAATGTATACTAAGTTAAGCCTCAATTATTCTCCTCCAAGTTTAAATAAGAAAAGTTCTAACCCCAACCATTTAAGTTCCTTCTGGTAGAAATTCTTTAACAAGTACATATTTACGTGGTATTGTGTGTGTGTGTGTGTGTGAGTGTGTGGTGCATGCATTTGTATAAGTATAAATATGAGTATGTGTAAATCATGTTCACTAATAACAACATAGACTGGAAAAAGGGCTTGGGATCTAAATGGTAGAGCAGATCTTGGATCCCGTGATAAAGCCTTAAATTTGAACAAAAGAATGGAAGGGAGGGAGAGAGGGGGGAGGGAAAAAGTCACTTGGGATTCTACCATAGAAACATACCACCGAAAATTTTTTAAACTTATATATTTTTTTAAAATTGTGAATACAAGTTTTATTTTTCCACAATAGTGAACATATGAAGAATACTGTGTATTTCTCAAGATCATCACAAACCTTGTTTAAAACTTTTAAAGGTTGCATAATATACTACACTATAACAGCAACCACATTTATTCAATCCTACATATTCTTATCCCTGCCCCTCAAGGTGTTGCAGGTGTGGCCTGGCTGCATCAGCAGGTGGCAGACAGGAGACAGGCTTGTCTATACCCAGGGCTCTGCCCCAGGGGACCCTGGATGGTTGATGGTCTGACATAGAAAAAGACTGGGTTCCCTGGGATGAACCCAGAGCCACAGTAGAACCTGGCAAGCTATTCGTGGTGTATTTGATATGCCAAAAACAGTAACAATGGACCTCATTAGGAATGGACCTTATAGGAATGGACCTCATTCCCAACGAATGGAGATGTTACTGGCACCTGCTTGAGCAAATTGATGAACAATGGGAAGACAAGTGACAAGTGACATATTCTTATTACCACGTGCTTGGCCTACTGGGTTTTTGTTTGTTTTGGTTTTGGCAGGACCTGGAGTACTGAGGATTAAACTGGTCCTGAACTTGCTCTACCTCTTGCTCTTGCTCTACCTCTCTAGCACTTGCTCTACCTCTCTAGCACTTCCAGTTGCTATCTTGCTTGATCCCTACATATCTGGTGCCCTGCTTTCACAGCATCATTATTAGGGATCTATCTCCTCACTTCAAATCCATCTGCTCAGCAAGATGGGCTCTTGTCCAGGCACCCACCATCACCTTCAAAGGAATCCCTGTGATGGTCCTTGGCTCCAAGAATAATCAGACGCCTTTAATATCTATAAAATAGTGACAGTTGTTACACTGTATTTAATGAAAACCATCCCACACATCCTCATTTTCCCTCTCAGCCATCTGAGAAGAGTCTGAGCCAATGGAATCCCCACAGGGTGCCTCACTGAGCTCCTGAAGGGCTGGAAACAGACTCCCTGTTACAGAGCTTCAGACCAAGAGACATACACAGAGAGGCTGGCAGGAAGCACAAACATTTGTTCTCTTGAGCGAGAGGTCGACTATGTGGGCATGGGGACCTTCTCACATCCCTGTCAGTCAGAGGATGCTTTCTCTACCAGTACAGAGAGCTGGAACATACTCCATAGGAATACCTGGCACAGCAAAACTAAAGCCCCTCTCAGTCAAGGGCTAGAATGTAGCCTTGGCTTTAACTCAGGTGTATAAGGCACTGACGCAGGACAGGGATGGACTGAAATGTGATATACTTGGTAGAAGCAGTGGTAGAAAGGATCATGAGTGCAAGCCAAGAAGAAGCAAGTACAAAACTCCACAGTTATAAGCATAGGAATCACTGCAGATCCGGATGGAACCCAGGAGAGTGTGCAGGGGAAGAGAATGGGTAGGGATCAGCAGGGAAGGTGGGGTAGGGAAGGAATGAACTTCAAAGACAGTTCAGAAATAAATAGGGGGGGAGTACTGCTTCCAATAATGTGAGAGTTCAGTCTTTCAGACCAAGAACATATGTGTACGCATGGGTTTCCCCTAGATGATCCTCATAAGTCCCAAAGTTATAAACCATCATTTCATATAACTTATGATCAAAAAGAAAATTATGATAGAAATTTTAAATTATTTGAATAAAATAATCAGAGACACCAGGAATATCATAAAGGTATTCAGAGAGATTTTATGGCCTGCAATAAAAACAAGGAAAAAGGAAAAGTAAAAGAAAGGTAAAAATAATCTAAGGTATTCTCAAAAAATATTGTAAAAAAGTGTGTTTTACTAAAAATTAAAAGTAAAAAGGAAGCAATTAATAAACATGCAAACAGAAATCAGTGAAATAGAGGAAAATGTTAACTTTGTTAAAAGACTAGGAAGTAAAAAAAAATCATGATGAGAGAGATTAAGTTATAAATATAAACAAAGGGGGCTGAGTTTATACCTCAGTAGTAGAGTGAATATTTTACATGGAAAAGCCTCTGGGTTTGATTTCTGGAAGAAAAAAAACCTGAAATTAAAATGAAGAGCAGTTAAAATAACATCGGAAATGAAGGTGAAGACAAAACAAAACTAAATAAGCATATTACTATACACACATATATGTGTATGTATGTATATATACATATATAAAGTCAACACCTCTGATGAAAATAAAAATTCTAGTAAAACTGAAAACTCAAAACTGATAGAAGAAATAGGAGTATGAATGAATGTGCCTTTAACTATTAATAACCTTAATCTATGATTTAAAACTTGTCTCACACAATCAAACCATTGATTCAGATTACTCTTCCAATGAATTTCACTCAGTTTTTCCCTTCAGAGGATTGAAATGATTTGTAAAACAACTTATCTGATGATAAAAATTGAAGAAACACTTTCTACCTCATTTAATGAGGGTAGAATAAGTCATGAACACAGCTGCAGGAATTCTGAACAACATATTGGCCAATCAAATAAGCAATAAACAAAAAGGATAATATATCTTGATCACATTTATTCCAGAAACACAAGGTTGATTTAGCATTTGGAATCAATCAATACATTTCACCATCTTCACAAAATAAAAGAAAACGATTATATAATGACGCTTATGGATATAGTAAAAGATTTTTTTGAAAATCTCATCTCTATTCATAATAAAAATTCTTGTCAAAGAAAGGCACAGAAGGAGCTTTTCTAAATATCACAGAGGGCATTTCTATACTTAAATAATAAACTGTTCCAAGAGCCTACATTATACCGTAAGTCTGTGTAACAAGGCAGGGCAAACCACAGAAATGCGTAGAAAGAACAAGCCATGATTTTGCTAAGAAAATTTCAGGAGAACTCACAGAAAGTTCATTAAGGTTAATAGGTAAATGATAAGGCTGTTAGATATAAGGTCAATCTGCAAAAAAAAAGTAGTTGCATTTTTGAATGATAGAAATAAATATCTCAAACCCATAATTTTAAAGTACACCATTCATGGAATTTAATATTTAGTTTCTGTTCCACAATCACCCCTCAGGTGAGTGAAATGTACTGACTTAATATCTTTGTATCTTCCTATCTCAAGAACAGAGCAGGAAATGGAAAAACACAAGTCCTGCCCTGGAGAGAGCCAGCAAACAGCACAGGGATGAATGATGGACACTAACCTCAGTCTTGTTACCTGGGTGTCAAGTGTCCCTGATATGAGGCAACCACCTTTGTTGATTTTTAAACAAACAAACATACATACATACATACATACAAAACAACATCATGTCTAATAATAAAAAAAGATAATTATCAAAAAAACTCAGGTGGGGAACTTTTTAAATGGTCAAAGTCATTGGTAATGAGAAAAAACAAACTGACATCAACAACAGCAGTGTAAGGAGACTGAACAAGTAGGTACAGTGTGCTTCCCTGGTACAGTGTGGTTCCCTGGATTTCATTGAGAAAAGGAGAAATTTATAAAAATGAAACCAAACAAAATGACAAACACCACCTAAATACTAATGACAGCCAAGTAAAGGCTAGCTTGTGGCCAGCAACATTAATAACGCCTGTTGTCCTGGCAAAGGGAAGAGGACACGTCAAGCCCAATCTCTATCTAAGTGTGAGCCTCTCCACAGATGAGCAGTTCTCTGACTTCAGCTTGTGTCCTTACAGTGTCAAGAAAGTCACTGCTTCTAAAAAGCTGCCCGCTCATTCAGAAAGTTCTTCATTATGTTTCTCTACACACTTTGTCTTTTTTTTGTTTTGAGGCCATGCCCAGCAGTGCTCCAAACTCACTCCTGGCTTTGTGCTCAGGGATCACTAATAGAAGTGCTCTAGGGAAAGTATCTGGCACTGGAAATCGAACCTGGATTAGGAAGATATAAGACAAGCACCCTACCTGCTCTACTATATCTCCAGATAGAAGGCAAGCACCCTACCTGTATCTCTCCTAATATAAGGCAAGCAGCCTGTCTGCTCTATTGTCTCTCTCTGGATAGAAGGCAAGCACCCTGCCTGCTCTGATATCTCTCCGATATAAGGCAAGCACCCTACCTGTTCTACTATCTGTCTTGATATAAGGCAAGCACCCTACCTGCTCTACTATCTGTCATATATAAGGCAAACACCCTACCTGCTCTACTATCTCTCTGGATATAAGGCAAGCACCATACCTGCTCTATCTCTCGGTACCTATCTCTTCAGACATATCTCTTCAGACATAAGTCAAACACCCTACCTGTTCTGTTATCTCTCTGTATACAAGGTAAGCACCCTACCTGCTCTGCCATCTCTCTGGATATAAGGCAAGCACCCTACCTGCTCAGCTAGCTCTCCAGATATAAGGCAAGTACCCTACCTCCTCTGCTATCTCTCCAGATATAAGGCAAGTAACCTACCTGCTCTGCTATCTCTCCAGATATAAGGCAAGTACCCTACCTGCTCTGCTATCTCTCCAGATATAAGGCAAGTACCCTACCTCCTCTGCTATCTCTCCAGATATAAGGCAAGTACCCTACCTGCTCTGCTATCTCTCCAGCTGCTCTCCAGACATGCTGAACACAGATTCTTATTCTGCCCTCTGGGTGCTGACAGACACATATGCCAGCTTCTGGGAAAGCAACCCTGTCACCCTGCCCTCTCTTGGCAGGTCTCCTTCCAATTACTCCCATGCCTGACATCTCAGAAGACTTGATCTTGAACTGTAGACTAGGCTTGAGTAAGGCACGGATACGATGCAACATTTATCTGAACAACTGCCAGGGTCACACAAAATACCTGAGAAACCCAAGAGCACACAGGCCATTTCTTTTGCTTTCTTGTTATCCTGAAAGCTTGAAATGAACTTTTACTGTGACCAGAAAAGACATTCTTACTTGTGTTTAATAGCAAACTAATTCATCAATAAATGCTGGATTGAGAGGTGACTACAAGAGTATGCTACCCGCATGGCAGAGTCTGGCAAGCCTCCCATGTTGTATTTGATATGCCAAACACCAGTAACAATTATAGACCTCATTCCCATGACCTGATGGAATGGTTTGAGGCTCTTTATGTTCCTGGAGCAAGCAGATGCCCTTGGGATCTACTAGCATGAGACAGGACATATTGAGATGTTACTGGTGCCCACTTGAGCAAATTGATGATGAACGGGAAGACAGTGATATAGTGAAACAGAATTTAGAAAGGATAAGTTTCAGAGTTAGGAAAAAATATCTTTTTTTTAAATCAGTGAGTTTTTCTCATTTCTAATATTGTGAGAGAAATTTCTAAAATTTTAGAGTATGTCTCGAAAAAAAGTTGTTGGAAAAGTGTGTTAAAATTAACATATGCCAGGAGTAGTGGGCTTGAAATCAACATATGCCTTGACTGAGTAACATGTGAATACGTAGTGCCTGGCAATCACTGATTTCACTGGCATGTATCCAGTGAGCAGTATGCCCATTTTGTGTGAACATGAGGTTATTAGAGGAAGTAGTTCCTAAAGATAACTCAAGTCAATTGCTTCTTTTACAGAGTTTAGGCCTCAGATCCAGAAAATGAAAGGCTTTCTCGTCCCCTGGGCCATGGCTAGTTACTAATGCATCTGGACTCAAGTACATTTCCTGCTATTCCCAGTCCACAGAACATTCTGAGGAGCCTCTGGACACAGTATAAAGTACTGGTTTCTTACTATAAACAACTAATCACTGCCAGGGAAAGTAAAGAAAAATTCAACCATCTCCCCAATATTAATCCATGCTGCTATCTTCCTCCTGTGGAGCTCAGGTTTTAGGTCATCCGTCATGTTGACTTCTCGACCTAGGTACACATAACTGCTGCATTCAGAGATGTTTGTTCCATTGAGAGTGAATGGGGCCTCTGGAACTAGTTCATTTTTCATGAACATAGTTTTGTTGAGGTTCAGCTGTAGACCTATCTTTCCACATTCCGGTCAAAGTCAGCCAGCATTTGTGCCACTTGGCTAATGTTTGGTGTTATTAGAACGATGTCATCAGCAAAGCAGAGGTGGTGTAGTTGCCGACCGTCTATCTTCAGTCCCATTCCTTCCCATTCTAATTGTCGCATGATGTTCTTGAGGGTGGCGCTGAAGAGTTTTGGTGAAATGGTATCACTCTGCCGAACCCCTCTTTTGACATCAATGATCACTTCTTTGTAGAATGGTGAGATCCTGGTGGTGAATCCATAATAGAGCTCACGAAGGATCTTGATGTATTGGGTTTGAACACCCTGTTTGGCTAGGGCTTCAATAACCACTTCGGTCTCAACAGAATCAAAGGCTTTCTTTAAATCAATGAACGTGAGACAGGGGCGGCATCTTGAACTCCCTACAAACCTCAATGAGCTTGGTTACCGTGAGGATATGGTTGATTGTGCTGAATCCTTTTTGGAACCTAGCTTGCTCGCATGGTTGCCCTTCATCTAATGTTCTGCCAATCCTGTTCAGGATGACTCAAGTGAACAGCTTGTAGATGACGGACAACAGGCATATGGGGCGATAGTTGCCAATGTTGTGATTGTCTCCTTTCTTGAACATTAGAACTGTCCTGCTGGTTTTCCATTGGGAGGGCACCTTGCATTCAGACAGGTAGCTAAAGATCAAGCCAGTGTATTTAGGCAACCAAATGCTATGGTTGAGTACTGACGGAAGATTCTTCAGGTGTTCGGGTCTGACTTTGTCTGGGCCTGGTGCTGTTCCTTTCTTTACCAATGAAATGGCATTTCAGATTTCAGAAGGGAGAACATTGGGAACGACATATCAATCCTGTGGAATTTGGTATGTGGGCAGGTGGATGTGGCTGTCAAAGAGATCTGAGTAGAAAATATGGATAATCTTCTCCATTGCCTTTCTGGAAGATGTGATAAATCCATCAGGACATCGGAGGGCAGTCATCTTGGTCTTACAGTTGGTGAAGGACAGGCGGGCGGTGCGAATGCTTTTCAGGCTTCTGCTGCATCTTCCAGTATTTCTGCTCTTCTCTCTTTGAGGTCTTCCTTTATCACTTCTCTGCACTGCTTTGTGAGCTTTCACATTAGCATTTGGTTGCCTAAGGCTCGCGCCTTGCCACGTTGGCAAATGAGCTCAAGAGTTTTTGAAGACAGGTGTCCTTTTGTGTCTTTCTCTTTTCTTGGCCCTCTTCACACTATCATGGAGGTGCTGAACCAGATGGTTGTATTCTTCATTGATGTTGTCAATGATGGTATCTTCCCATGTTGCTGCAATGGTGCCAAAAAATTCCCAATTGGTTGTCATTCTGGGAGTTCTCTTCTTAAACTTTGCAGCCTTTTCTCCCCATTGCGTGAGGTAGAATTTTGCACGAAGGAGACGGTGGTCCGATCCTGTTTGGAATTTTGGGACGACAGCGACATTGGTCAGACAAAACCTTCGATTGAAGATGATGTGGTCCATTTCATTGTGGAACTGTCCACCAAGAGATTCCCATGTCCAACATTTTGCTTTAGCCTTCTACAACTGTGAGTTCCCATGAATGGTCTTGGTGGACATGATGAACTCAGAGAGCCTCTCACCCTGTTCATTCCATTCTAGGCTATGGGTCCCAATGTGGAGTTCTTCAGCCGATCTTCTCAATCCTATCTTGGCATTAAAATCACCAACTATGATCTTGTAGAAGGTGTGATCTTTTTTATAGAACTCCTCCAGTTCCAAGTAGAATTTCTCAATTTCATCTTCCTTGTATGTAGATGTTGGTGTGTAGACAACGAAGATAGAAATCGCTAGCAGTGGGCCACGTCTCTTCAAGTGTAATTGTCCGGTTTGGTTTGTTAGGCATTCAAATGTATCAATGTTCATGGTCATGTTCGTGTTGACAAGGATACTGACACCACTGGCGCCTCTTTCATCACATGTTCCTAGGAACAGTTCTTCTCTGGTGTCAAAAATAGCATGATGCGATTGGCGTCTCCTCGTCTCAGTCAGACCAATGATGTCATACTTGATCTTTTGCATTTGCACCATCAGGTCCTCGATATATGCTTCCAATGCCAGTGTATGTGCATTGAAAGTACAGACAGTCATTTTAGTCCTTCTTCGTTTTGGCTGCCTAGTTCGGCCATGAAATTTTATCAAGCCCTCCTTGTTCATCCTTCTTAGTGCTGCTGTATTAAGGCTCTTTCAGGGTCGAGAAGATACACAGTTTTATTACTGGTTTTGGCATATTGAATATGCATCAGACAGCTTGCCAGGCTCTGCCGTGTAGATGGTATATTCTCGGTAGCTTGCAGGGTTCTCTGAGAAGGGTGTGGAAGTAAATTGCATGGCCGCTCCAAGGCTGTGCACTATGGGGAGAGTTGGTATCTGCTCTGTCTGGGGTATCTACATCTGTGTTTATACTCCATGTGTATAAAGAATATATATATAATATATGTATTATATATATATATATATATACTTCAATGTAAATGATTCAAAGTGTTAATTCCCATAAATGCAACTTGCTTGCCAAACTGGGAATCCATTTTCTCCTGGTACCATGTATGGTGCTGATGCTTGTGCTGTGATAATTGTATAGTTGGTAGAATAACTATTGTATGTTCATAGTATTGAACTCTAGTGGAGATTTTCATCTATGTGATTGCAGAGAAATTGAAATCCCAAAGAAAAATGAGCTAGGCTGTTAATTTTGATAAGATACTGTGATTTACAGTTATTAATAATAGACTTCCTGTCACTCACTGTTCCATTCCTAGTTTCAACTTCCCTCCACCAATGTCTCAAGGTTCCCTCTTGACCCCCACCTGCCTCCTTGGCAGGCACATTTCCACCCATCCATCTCTTCTTACTTCCATCCTCCATTTTTGTTCTTTGCCTGACCTTGTTTTGACAAGCTAGGGTCAAAGGTAATATAGGCATCCCCCTTTGATATGTTGCATTCCCTTGTCCTGTTATTCTATATAGCACAGAAAACCAAAACTATCTTCTGCTATTGATCTTCTTCTTCTGACTCATTTCACTTAACATGAGATCCTCCATTTCTTTCAAATCTGCAGTGAACTGCATGATTTCATTGTTCCTTGCAGCTGCATCTTATTCCCTTGTGTTTATATAGTGCATTTTATTATCTGTTCATCTGACCTTAGATACTGGAGCTGATAGAACAAGGCTGCTTAGGTCATATATGGAATCAGAAGTCACATCCACACTTGGGAGACAACTCTCTCACGGAAGATAAGAGCTGACAGTGCAGGCTCCATGATACCTGCTATGACTGGGCCTTCCTCTGCTTCCAAGTCAGCACCTGTGGCGCACAGACCATCCTCCCAGAGTTCCAGTGCTCACACAGTGAGCCCTGCACCACCAGCAGGCTCCAGTAAGGCAAGAGGAGGAAGCAGCAAAGAGGTTGCTGCTCTGTAATATCTGGGTTCAAATACAGTGGAATGAGGAAGGTGAGATCTCTCTGCAGAAACTTCTGGAGGGCATGTGAGGACAAAGATGGTACAGTCCAGGTCCCTGAGGGTCACTGCAGCTGAGCACAGAGTCCCAGCCCTCACAGTGCGGCCAGGCTTTATCTGCCCTGTGGGAACCATGTCTTCCATGGAGCAACAATGTCAGGAAGCCGAAGTTCTCCTAGGAGCCCGTCACACTTTCTGCTCATTTCTTTATTTTCCTGTGTGTCACCAGAACCCCCCCATATTTTATAGTTTGAGACTAGTCTCATGTACACCTCAGTGCCACCAGAACATCACTGGACATAGCTGCATGTTCCGCCATTTTGCAATCCTCTGTTCTTTTCCTGAGCACTGCTGCTGGCCTCCAACTCTCGGAGAGCACTAACAGAGTGAATTACTCATCCCTGGGTTAGTTAACAGCAGTTTGAGGCTCTTGAGAAACAGTGGGCGCAAGATGATTTTGTAAAATATCCTACTAAGTGCTGGCCTCTGCCTAGTGGATGACCACCTTTTCACTTATGCCTCACCTGAGCCTTGGGGCAATGGTCCCATTTTATGGAAAGGAAGCCAGTCCCAGAGAGGACAAATGGGGTCAGAGAGATCACAGAGAGATCACATTGGCCTGCAGTGTCAGAACACAAAGGCAAGTCCCGCAGAGTCCCATGTCCAAAAAGCATCTGCAGTTTGACCAGAAAATAGATGCATTTCATTAAGCCCCCTCAGTGTCAGACAGGGTGCGAGAAGTCCTGGTCCCAAATCTGAAGCAGAAGACATTCTGGGCACAGGTGATTCTCCAGACTTCAAGGTCATCATTTGTGTGACGTCCAATTGTAGTGGCAACGGGGGAATCTGCCTCATTTACTTTGGAGAGTGACACTGGTGTGTGTCTCTATGTGTCTCTTCTCACTCTTTTTTATCTGCTGGGGCCAACTGGGAATGCCCAGGCACTCTGCCAGCTGGCATGGCAGCCTCATGCTCATTTCTGAATTCTAAACTGACACTTGCTCCTGCCACACAGGTACAGATGCCCCGAGCTGGCTCCCAGACACGCTGTCAAGTCTCCATGCTGTGCTGCCCGCTGTGCAGCTCACCTGAATTCATTGCCCCATCAAAGGAGCTTTTTCACCCCTCTGCAAAAGGACAGAGTGAAAACTAGGTTGCTAATGAAGAAACACAAAGAACTGTAGCAAGAAAGAAATTCAAAGAGAGAGAAGGAATCAATAGCACTGAACAAGCTCAGGCTGAATGTGACACCTGGAAGCACATTTTTCACTGGCAGTATTGTCAGTGTAGCCAAAAAAGAATAACCGAATGAAAGATTCCTGCCTGGGGCTGCAAGAACAGCTAATTACAGAGAAATATTAGCTTGGTTCAGGTCTTCGAAATGTGTTCAGCGGCAGAACACTAATTTTAAAAAAGATGATTAAAAGATCTGCAGGAAAAACAGTCTGCAGTCAAAACAATTTGGAAAAACCTAGGTTAAACAAAATTAAATGGATTTCTTAAGTGGATTTCTTTACTGACGATCTCTTGGTTTTTCATATGTTAATGAATATTATGAATTTCCAAGTGGAGAAACCATACTCTGCAGAACTTTACAACCTTCCTTGACCTTCACGAAGTAGGTCCCACCTATTGTTCTTTTTTCGCCAATTAGGATCATTTTAGACCCTAGAATAACACAATTTGAAGTGTTAGCTATACTCCTGGAATACTGGTACATGAGGTTTTCCTCACTGGATTTTACAGTCTGGGGTACTCACAGGGGTGGCAAGGAGCAGGTTAGTTTCCTTTAGAGCAGCAGCCCTAGTTGCTGATGATGGGTCTGACAAACTGAGGACAGTGAGGAAATGGTAGCTTATCCTTATTTTTCTTTTTACATTTCTCACTAATTGAGCACCTACTATGTGCTAGACACAATGCCAGGAGTTTTATGTGCCTCATCTCATTTCATCATGCCAGTCGGACAGTGTAAATGCTCTTATTCAATGACTTAAATCCATGCCACCTCAGTTCTTTTAGATCCTTTTCAACTGCTAAGATGATGGGGCCCCAGCCTGGCCTACAACCATTTCATCTCTTTCACTTTACTTCATCAGATTTTTGAGACAACCTGTAGCTCATGGCCAGTTACCCTTTGGAGATTTATTAAATAGTTCGTCACTGACACAAGCCAGCAATTCCCTGATAGTTCATATGGTGCCTTGAGGTGGTAGAACCTCACTCGGTGCTTCATATCCTCTGCTGGGCACTACCAGGATCCTTAAGGAAACAGCATTGGCCTGCAGAAGGTGGGCCACCGGTAGTGTGGTGTGGGATCTGTGATATACAAGGGTTACATTGCCATTTTCCTCTCCATGTACTCTTTCGGCTTAAGCAATACCTTATCTTGGTGCTGGAGTGGTAGTACAGTGGGTAGGGTGCTTGTCTTGCATGCAGTTGCTCTGGGTTCGATCCCCGGCATCCCATATGGTCCCTGAGTGCAGAGTCTGGAGTCATTCCCTGAGCATCACAGGGCATGGCGCCAAAACAAAAAACACTTGAAAAGAAGTGGGAGAAATGCCTTCTCTCCATATATTACTGTAGTACTGGGAAAGTTAATTAACTAAGCGGGTACCTAAGAAAGTGACTAAGGCTGATTCTTTGAGTGACCCATTCTAGGAACTTGGAAGAGATGAAAAACAGATCATAAATCATATGATCATGACTGAAAATAGAAGAGCTAATCCAACCTGGTTGTGTGGGCAGGAGGGGAAGAGAAACACAGATGAAATATAAGATTCCCAGCAACAAGGGCCCCTCTAAGTGCTCTACTGTGCCCCTCTCACCTCCATGTATCTCTGTGTATTGTCACCAAGTAACCAATCGAGAAACTCCAGTTTTTTGATCTTCTCTTTTTCATCCCACGTTTGTACTATGTCGCCAGGAATCTTCCTATATAAATTACTCTGTAACCCTTCTTTGGACCATAATTTCAGATGACTGCCTAACTGTGGTCCAATATTCACAAACAGGATTATATGAGGCAGGGGAGTTCTTCCAATGCAGCGAGGAAAGTGAAGCCCTGGGAGGAGAGACCGTTTGCCTGGTCATCTCACTCCTGAAGGGTGGAGTGCTCTGACACCAAAAGTATGCCCCGTCACTACTAGCACAGAATCAACAGGGACCAAGCAATGGGCTGAGTCTCCTGGTTTCTAGTCCTGCCACAGTCTACATTTTCACCTGAAAGGATGTTTGGCTCCTCTGGGAGACTCCACGCCTGGGCCTGCAGTCTGTGTGCACATACTTGTCCTTAGCACGAGGTAGGCAATAGTTCAGGTGACACTGGTACATTTTCAAACAATTATCAATTCAAGATTTCCAAACTCAGTTTCTCTCTGTAACTTTGCTCCCTTTCCCCAACCTCTTCCATTGGATTTAGGGGGGGAATGAAGGTCCCCTGACATACCACAAGTCTAGTGGTAAATGACAATGACAAGAATAAAATCAAGTAGAAACTCAGCTTCTCCACTCTGAGTGCTCAAAGACCAGGATTCTCAGAGAAGCCTTGGTGTAGTGCAGCTAATAATGATCCCCTCTGGAAACTGGAGTGATAGACCAGTGGGTAAGCTACTTGCTTTGCACATAACCAACGTGGGTTTGATCTCCAGCACCTTATATGGTTGCCAGAGTCGGCCAGGAGTGATCCCTGAGCACAGAACCAGACAGTAGTAAACTCTGAGCACCAACCAGGTATGGCCCGTAAAATGGGAAAATTAAACAAAAAAATCTCCTCTGAGTCTCATGACCAGAAGAGTCCTTTTAGCCTCTTCCAAAGAAGTCTCTCAGGCAAACATAGGGAGGCAAACAAGAAGCCTCTCAGGCAAACCCTCAAGAACTGGACAGTTCTAGGAAAACACCATGCAGCTTCTGCTCTGCTGGAGGGCCACTGAGGTAGCTACTGGCACCCCCACATTACAATCTCTGCTGCTTTCGTTCAAAGTTAATCACAAATTCCTGCTAATCAGGGCCAGGCCTGCCCCATCAAGGAATATCAGGGGAATCTCACAGACACCCAAAAAGCTGCAGGAAGCCAAGTACAGTGGAATTGGAGCTGGAGGCCATGCAGACAGGGCCCAGAGCTTCTTCCTGCCTTCGAGAACAACAGTGCACCCATGGGGGGAAGTGGGACAGACAGGCAGTCACATATGTGGAAGGGACAAAAGTGCATGATTAACTCCAACAATCTTCCACATACTAGATGGGAAGGACTGGGGACCTAGAGCTGCCGAGAGATGGTCCTACTGTGATCCTCTGACATAGCACAGGGGACATGGGCAGAGTGGACTCGACTTCAGGCAGGAATTTAAGCCTGCTTCTCCCACATGCATGATGGGTCTCTCATTTCCTGTGGTGGCTCTGGGAACACTGATAGATCATTTCCAGATGTCATAGAATAACCTGTGTCACTGTTATTTGTCTTGTTTTTTATTGCACACTAAGTGCGTGTCTGCTAGGGGCTTCCCCTAATCCCTGCTCTCTGCTGCCCACAGTCCTGGAGCTGACACAGTTACTCATATAGAGACTTGACCAACCTGTCAGGAGAAGCCTGACAGGAGTCCTAGGTCACACACAAATCCTGTTATGGCGTTGCTTTGCTGGTCTCAAAGCTTATGCTCTCCACAGTGCTTCTTTTCCATTTCTGTTGGGGGTAGGAAGGAGGCGGTTAGGAGGGAGAAGTGGAAAAGAAATTTCATGTTAAGATGGTTCCATAATGACCAAAAAGGAGAGATTTCCTCAAAAAGAATCCCAGGCCGGGGCAGAGGCTGCATCATGTGGGGCATGCTGTGGTTCCTTTCTCCTCAGGGAAGAAGCTCCATCTCCCTTGTGTCCAAACACTCAGCCTTTATGACAGGTTGGATTCCCACATGTCCATGTTCCCTTCCTCACAGCTGGATGACAGCTACTCTTGTGAGCTCCCAGTCCACAGCTGAATGAAAACTGGGAAACATGACTCCCACTTCACACGCTTCACCATCTGTTCTGGAATGAAGGCTGCACAGGCCTGCTGCCCAAGAGCTCAAATCCCTGTCACTTGGCTAGATGCTTTCCTGTGGAACATCAAACAGAGAGGGAACTGGTGGAACTATGGAACCACCTGTAGGTAGAGGTGCAGGCTGGCACCTCCGCTTTCCCCTTAGGGCAGCCTTTGAGAAACAGCAGACTGCAGGGGGAAACCCTGCCACACAGCTTAAAAGGTCCACATTCATAGGAGAACAACCCAATCTCCACGTGCTTCTGCTTATTCAGCTGTAGAATAGAGATGATGATAATTACCCTGTAGGGGTTGCCTGTAAGGTCAATGTCGATCATGTATCAAAAAGTGGTGGGAACCCTATCGACCACCACACCCTGGGCTTTGTTAGCTGTGACAACTCACATGATACAGCTTCACAGTGAGGACTATTCTCTGTTGCCACTCTCCCCAGCACTTGCAATCCAGACAATCTTACTACAAGGTCTGCATCACCTGTTGGCCTGATCTGATAAAACCAGGAAATGCTGTGCTGGAGATGGGCTCCGTGGAGGAGAGGAGGGGCCAGAGATCCTGTGGAAAGCCGCTGGGAGAAGCCCTGAACACAAGCTGGGTCTCCCTGGACCTGGCTGCAGGGCTGCTCCCACCGCTAAGAGCTGCCAGCAGCTGGGCAGCACGGCTGGGGAAGACGGGAAGCAGCCCTCTGGGTCTGACAACTGTTGGGGAGTTCCCCGTTGGCTGAAGGATACCCCACAGCATGGGCTGGTTCCATATCATCAGCAAGTGAGAGGTATGAGAAAGGGCTGCACTTTTAATGAAAAAGATCCTTTAATATTTTCTTAGTAAAAGCAATTTCAAAGAGATTTCGGAGCTCCCAAATGGTCAAAATTCCTCTGTTCTTTCTTTGACTGATATCCACCACTTTCCCCAGGACTTCTTTTGGCTCTGATCTCATTCTAAGTGTATTATTGACGAAAAAATAGAAAGAAAGAAAAAAAAAACAGAAGAGCTGAAGTATTTCGAGATTCTCTGCTCAAACCTGTACTAGCAGGAGTCAGGGAGATAGTAAAGAGTTCAAAGGGTTTAAGGATATGCCTTGCATGATACAGATGCCAAGCTGATGCCTTGCACCATGAGTTCCCCTCCCCCAAGCACAGTCAGGGTCAGGGCAGGGGTGAGGGTAGATAATTCTCCACACACTATGGGCTGAGCAGTGAAGCTCCAGCACAGGTTGAGAAATGTCTGAACAATGCTTAGGAGTACCCCATCCTTACCCCCACAAAGAAAACAAAAAAAAAACAATTTTCAAAAGGTAATGGCAGAAAGGATTTGATAACCATGCTTTTTCTATGCTACAGATGAAATGTTTTAACACCTGTATACATCCACACCTCTATACATCTGCATGAGCACGTGTGTACACACACAAATGCATAGTTTGGGGAACTGTTTCAAAGAGCTATAAACATTCAGTATAAATAGCATCACCGTGGGTCATATGCTACTAAGAGCTAGATTTAAGCAACAGAGATGTTTAAAATAACTACTAGTATAGTTACACTGCTGTAATCCTGTTGAAAGTAAACACTTTCACTGAAAGGAAAAAACCTCCCCATCACCCTCACCCCTGAGACTGATGCCAAATAAACAAATGAAACATTCTCTCTCTGACTTTCCTGTAAGCATGCTTTTGTAAGCCACAGTGACTGGCCCAGGAATGAGTCTCCCTTGGAAGCACTGACGCTGCTTATGTGGGGAGTCGGTCGCTAGCCTCTCGGTCTCGGTCTCTTGGCAGGCAAAGACAACTGTACACTCTAGGTCTGAATCTGCCATGAAGCCAAGACTCTCAGCCCATTACAGTGCTCATATATGGTTTGCTCTGCATCATCCCAAGACAAGAGGTGAAAATGTGATATAAAACCTCAAAGAGTCCAACTTTCTAATAAGATGACTTACTCCTGGGGAAAAGCTTGATAGGAAGGCAGACCCAAGTGTTCGGGCAGGGTTCTGCCCCTCCCCTCGATTCTCAGCTTTCCAAGAATTGTAGTCCCCAGTAGTTGCTCAGTTTTAACGAGTACTAAGCTCAGATTTATAAAAAAAAATATGTAGTCTCAAAAGGTAAATACTTAAAATTACCTCAATAATCAAAGTGGAACTCCAAACAGATTAACCTATTGGTAGGAGTTCATCAGAATTGCCTTGGCTCTAAGAAGGGATGTCTGCTCTGGGGAGAACCGACTGCCAACACGACTTTACTCTCTTGAGGTGTGCTCCTTCTATCTCTATTGGTGAGAATTTTTTTGTCATAAATGAATGTAGCATCTTGTCCAAAACTCTGTATTTGCTGATATCATTTAGTGATAATACCTAAGCAAGTGTGGCATTAAATAAAAGCAGTCAGCTGAATGGGATATAGTTGGGAGACCAGAAACTTACCTTCAAAGGGACAACTAGTTTACAACAAAGAAGCCAAGAGCATAAAGTAAATAAAAGAAGAAAGTAATGTATCCCCAGTTCCATCAACTTGCAACACTAATGGAGTTTGCTGCTGAGCTGTCTATATATGTACATATTATGATACCAATATCCAAGGTCAAGTGAAACATATCAGGAGGTCTTGTCAAAGGTGGAAATTATCACAAGCGTGTGGGAGTCAGAGGCTAGGTAAGACAGAAAATGGAACAGGGTGCTAATAATAGTCGAGGGTACTAATGCCAACCTAGAACTGAGCATTAAATACAGGCAAAAGGATTCACATGACAACCTTTTAATGTATGTTCTGTAATCCATAGTCTGGAAGGGAAGGAAAAGAGAAAGAGAGAGAAAGGCAAAGAAATAAAGAACCTGCCATGGAGCAGGGCTGGGGAAGGGGGGAGGGAACCGGGGATGTTGTTGGTGGGAGATGGGCACTGGTGGAGGGACGGGTGCTGAAACACTGTATGACCAAAACCCAAACATGAACTTTTTAATTGTATATCTTTTTATTTGTATGGAGATGGGCACTGGTGGAGGGACTGGTGCTGAAACACTGTATGACCAAAACCCAAACATGAACTTTTTAATTGTAAAAAAAAAAAAAGAAGAAAGTAAAAGGAGTATGAAGTAAAAAGAAGGACAACCACTTCAAAAAATAGTGTGGAAAAATTGGTTAACAATGAGGAAAACAATCAAACACTACGACAATCTCACACCATTCACAAATATTAACTCAGAAATGAATTAAAGACTAGGATATTGGACCTGAATCCATAAAGTATATTTTACAAAACAAGCAAAACACTCCCTGATAATAGTTTAGTGATGTCTTCACTGATTCAATTTCTTTGGCAAAGAAAACAAACTTTTAAAAAAAGGAATTAAATAAAAATATGAAGCTTTATGCAAAAGAAACAATAGTATTACAAAAAAAAATCTAACCTATAGCCAAGATAAAAGAGTCTTCCCATTGAATAGGAAAAATATCTGTGCATCTGAGAAAGGGGCTAATATATAAAATACATAAAGAACTCTCAAAACTCAACAAAAATTCCATAGACAACTTCATCCAAAAAGCAGGAAAAGAGCTAAATAAACACATTTTCAAGGAAGACAGACACATAACAAATCATTTCTTATTGGGGCTGGGACACAAGGAAATAGCACAAGAGGAAGAGCAAATGTCTAGTGTGTGCAAGGCCCTGAGTTCAATTCCTGACTCCCTGACATATCTGATGCCAACACTATCAAGTAAGATCTTGTTGAATTTGGAACTTTATAGCAAGTAGATCTTGTTGAATTTGGAACTTTATAGAGCATGACCACAGAGCCCAAACATGGAGCCATCATTTGGGCACTGTTGGGTAAAGATCTCTGGAAGAAGCACTGTTGGAGGGGTAGCTCCAGCCCTGTTAAAATACCAGTGCTCCTCTTCACAATAACCAGAATCTGGAAACAACCTGAATGCCTGAGAACAGAAGACTGGCTAAAGAAACCATAGTACATCTACATAATGGAATACTATACAGCTGTCAGAAAAGACAAAGTCATGAAATTTACCTGCAAATGGATGGACATGGAGATTATCATGCTGAGTGAAATCAGTCAGAAGGAAAAGGACAGATATAGAATGATTTCATTCATTAATGGGATATAAATATATACCAGTGTTCTACTAATTGTGGGAAATGGTAATGTCAGATGAGTCCTCAGCATTGAATGTAGGCAAAGGATCTACATGATAAACTCTGAATGTCTGTAGGGCAAACCACAATGTGTAAGAGAATAGAGAGAGAAGAAGAAAAGGAAAAATACCTGCTATAGAGGCTGGCTGGGGGAGAAGGGGAGGGAATTTGGGGACATTGGTGGCAAGAATAGGGCACTGGTGGAGAGATGGGTACTGGAACAATGTGTGATGGAAACCCAATCATGAACATCTTTGTAATTATATGTCTCACAGTGGTACAATAAAAATGAAAAATAAAATCAGTGCTCATCATCACTGCCTATCAGGGAAATGCAAATCAAATGAAAGCCATGAGATATTGCCTCACACCAGTGAGAATGAACTATATCCACAGTGCTAGAAATAACAAGGGTTTTAGGAAGCACAAACCATAAACGTATGCAAAGCAATGAGAATAAAGCTTATACAAACTTAGTAGACTCCAAGCAACACAAAACTATGCTCAACATTTTGATCACTGATTCACAAATATTTACTGCATTCTATATGCTTGGCCATTGCCGGGCACTATGTTTATTTTTAAGCATATCAGTTGTTCAAAAGACAGCTGCATTCAACCCCATCAAAAAAATGGGGAGAAGAAATGAACAGAAGCTTCCAAAAAAGAAGAAATTCGAATGGCCAAAAGGCATATGAAAAGTGCTCTTCATCTTTAATCATCAGGGAGATGCAAATCAAAACAACAATGAGGTACCATCTCACCCCACAGAGACTGGCACACATCCAAAACAGCAAGAACAACCGGTGCTGGCGTGGATGTGGGGAAAAAAGGGACTCTCATCCACTGTTGGTGGGAGTCCCGACTGGTCCAGCCCTTCTGGAAAACAATATGGGCATTCCTCCGAAAGCTAGATATTGAGCTCCCATTTGATCCAGCAATAGCACTCCTGGGAATATACCCTAGAGACCGAAAAACACATAGCAGAAACACTATCTGTACTTCTTTATTCATCTCTGCGCTATTCACAATAGCTAGAATCTGGAAACAACCTAAATGCCTGAGAACAGAGGACTGGCTAAAGAAACTGTGGTTCATCTACACTATGGAATACTATGCGGCTGTCAGAAAAGATGAAATTATGAAATTTACCTGCAAATGGATGGACATGGAGTCTATCATGCTGAGTGAAATTAGTCAGAAGGAAAAGGACAGATATAGAATGACTGCATTCATTAATACGATATAAATAGATACCAGTGTTTTACTAAATATGGGAAATGGTAATGGCAGATTAAAACTCACCACTGAATATACACAAAGAGAATTAAGTGATAAACTCTAAATATCTGCAGGGCTAGCCACAATGTGTAAAATAAGAGGGAGAGAGATGCAGAGACAGAGAGAGATAGAGAGAGAAAGAGAGGAAATTGGGGTACCTGCTATTAAGGCGGCCTGGGGGGCGGGAGGGGGGAGGGATACATTGGTGGTGGAAATGGGGCACTGGTGGAGGGATGGGTGCTGGAATACTGTATTACCAAGAACCAATTATGAACACCTTTGTAATTGTATGTTTCACGGTGGTATAATAAAAAAATTTAAAAAAAAAAAACAAAGACAGCTGCATTAAACCTGGCCAATAGGCTGAGAACTCTCACAGAATGGGAGTGGCACCATAAGATAGAAGGTCTCCCAGAAACATCGCCCTGGAAAGACTCACAAATAACCACCTTTACTGGCAGAAGGGAGCATCTTTCCTCCATGGAGGCGATAGTTTTCTTCTCATATTTAGATAGGCGTCCATATTTCTAATCTTCCATCCCTTTAAAATCCTTGATAAACTGTTTTGTTTTGTTTTTTGCAGTAATGGGGATCACATGCAGGCCTCCTGCCTGCAAAGCATGTACTTTATCACCAAGTCACATCCCCAGCACCTCAGGTTACATTGATTTTTTTTTCAAGAGACAAATAATCACAGGAAGTGTCACCAAAAGGAAGACACTGCAAACCCTTGGAAGTCTTCCTTATCACTTCTCACCTTTGGACCTGAAAGCAATGTCACATCTTGTGATTGCTTGTAGGAGACTGCTCACCTGCTTTCCACTCTCCTCATCCTAATCTCCCCACCTCATTATCTTGGCCTGGATTATCATTTTCTTTTTGTTACGGTGAAGACACTGTCAGTTAAATGAGGCAACTAAGAAGGCCAGGGCCAGGGACATGGCTCACAGGGCTGGGACACATGCTTTGTATATGGATGTGCCAGCTTCTACCCCCCACACTTTGTGCTACCAGGAGCATCACCAGAAGTTGACACAAAAAAGGTTAAAAAAAAAAAATACCAAAACCAAAAGCAAATCTACTGACTGTTAGAATCACTATCACTATCACTATCCTCCCATTGATCATCTATTTGCTAGAGCGGGCACCAGTAATATCTCCATATGTCCTGTCTCATGGTAGTAGAGCCCAAGGGCATCTATTCGCTCCAGGAACATAAAGAGCCTCAAACCATTATATTAGGTCATGGGAATGAACTAATATAATTGTTACTGGTATTTGGCATATCAAATAAATCAGGGCAGCTTGCCAGGCTTGCCATGTAGGTGGCATACCCTTGTAGTCACCTCTAAATATAGCATTTATAGATGAACCGTGCAGCCGCTTGAGAGACGGGCTGTGATAGGCTGTCGCTGGGTGGAGTTCTGACGAGAGGGAAGTCGGATGTGGAAAATGGTGGCCCGATGGAATGGGGGCAGGTCATCTGGCTTGTTGTGCGGCTATGCTGGGGTGGCAGGCCAAGGCTAGAACCCACCATCCCTCCTGGGTGCCTCATTAGTGGCTGGGCACAGGGAGAGCAAGTAGCAGCTCTGCCCCACGTCTATAAGTCTCTGGTTCAGCATACCTGCCTCCAGGAGCTGCGTATTGAGACATTTAGGATTTTTGGATATAAGGACATTTTTCCTAAAACCACCATTCACCCACACATTTTAGTCTAAATGGAATTTTCATTTTGCCAACTAGTAAATAATACTCTTTAAGAGGCTGGTTCTATAAGTCTCTGCTCAAAGTCTATTATTAGTGAAATAGGCCAATAACTTGTATCACTTGTATCACTTGACTTCCTGTTGTTCAATTGTTCATCAATTTGCTCAAGCAGGCACCAGTAATGTCTCCATTTGTCCCTGTTGCATGCTAATGTAGCCCTAGGGCATCTGCTTGCTACAGGAACACAAAGAGCATCAAACCATTCGTTCAGGTCATGGGAATGAGGTCCATCATCGTTACTGTTCTTGGCATATGGAATACGACAGGGGTAGCTTGCCAGGCTCTGCAGTGTGGGTGAGATACTCTTGGTAATGCCAATAACTACAAGGAAAAAATAACAGAATCTGAGGCCTCCACTGAGACCGTTTCATGAGAGCACAGGCATTCGATGAATGGACTTGTGTTCCTTCCCTGTACTTTTTGACACATTTATTGTCATGGTAGGAAGTTTTGCAAGTGTAGGAAGCAGGAATTAGCCCAAAGAAAAATCTGGTTGGCTGATTTAATTATTTCTCTTTGTGTAGCCTCACATCTTTTGTAGTAATTTGCCCATATAAATTACTTTATGTTAGTGTCCTCCCCTGTGGGAAAAGCGAAGTGAGCATTAGTCTAACCAACACTGCCTAGAGGGAGGGCACCATGGGAACGTGCTTAATGGGATTTATTAAATGCCTTCTTAGCTGGTGGGTAAAGAAAAGAGCATGACTGTTTTTATGTTACTCGTTTCAACCTATTCCTACCTGTATGCATGTTGTTATTTTGTGTTAATTCAGGGTGTGCATGGGCTTCATCAATTGGGGATATTGACTCTTTTTCACGTATGTGTCAAAATCTTAAAACATGTCCACGTTCTAATATTCACTGATAACTCATTATGAGTGTTTTTCAGCTCTGGCAAAGTATGCTAGTAATCTGTGGAAATTTGAATATATACACATTCAGCTTTGTCACTCACATTCTGAATTTCCATGCTGAGTTTCTGTTTTAGGTCATGATAAGACTCAGTGGTCAGAATTTTAATTGTCCTAGATAAGTCTGACCATCACACACGTTTGGGTACTAATAATTCAGAACACTTGGCTGGCGGTGCTGGCCCGGGTTCGATTCCCGGCATCCCATATGGTCCCCCGAGCACAGCCAGGAGTAATTCCTGAGTGCAGAGCCAGGAGAAACCCCTGAGCATTGCCAGGTGTGACCCAAAAAGCAAAAAAAAAAAAAAAAAAAATTCAGAACACTGATTTCTTAATTGTATTGCTCATCAAAATTGCCTGGGGAAGGCTGAGTCTCAGCTTTAGGGCTTCTGGTTTATTGGGTCTGCAGTAAAGCTTGAACTTTTTGCTTTTTCACTAAGTTACCAGGTGATATTCAAGCTGCTGGTCTGGAACCACATTTTGCAAATCAATGATCTGACGCAAGTCGGCAAATGCCAGCTCGAGACCGTGACCCAAATGCCTTCAGTTCTCATCAATAAAGTTTTATCATAATACAATCAGGCTCACTCATTTCTTTTTTTTTTAAATTTTTTTATTTATTTTTTTTCAACATTTTATTATACCACCATGAGATATACAATTACAATGCTGTTTACTTAATTTTTTATTTTTACAATTACAAAGATATACAATTAAAAAGTTCATATTTGGTTTTTGGTCATACAGTGTTCCAGCACACATCCCGCCACCAGTGCCCATCTCCCACCACCAACGTCCCCGGTTCCCTCCCCTCCCCAGCCCTGCTCCATGGCAGGTTCTTTATTTCTTTCCCTTTCTCTCTCTTTCTCTTTTCCTTCCCTTCCAAACTATGGATTACAGAACATACATTAAAAGGTTGTCATGTGTATCCTTTTGCCTCTATTTAATGCTCAGTTCTAGGTTGGCATTAGTACCCTCGACTATTATTAGCACCCTGTTCCATTTTCTGTCTTACCTAGCCTCTGACTCCCCACACATTTGTGATAAAAACTCATTTCTTTTTTTGTTTGTTTAGTTTGGGGCCATACCTGGCAGTGCTCAGGTGTACTCCTGGCTTTGTACTCAGGATAATTCCTAGTGATTCTCATTCCTACATTAAAATGAAAACAAAATACAGGACACCTAAAATCTGAATTATCTAAAATACCTAATAAATAAGCAAGCTTTCTTTTTTTTTGTTTTGTTTTAGTGGCCCACGCATAAAAATATCCCTGAAAAAGAGCCAGGGAGGGGCCTGAGTGATAGCACAGCGGGTGGGGCTTTTGCCTTGCAAGTGGCTGACCTGGGTTTGATCCCCGGCATTCTATATGGTCCCCTGATCACCGCCAGGAGTAATTCCTGAGTGAAGGCCAGGAGTAACCCCTGAGTGTCGCCGTGTGTGACCCAAAGAGTAAAAACAAAATAAAATAAAATAAAATAAAATAAAAAAAGAAAAGAAAAGAAAAATAGCCAGGGAGTTTCTTACAAACTAAGCAGACATTAAATTAATTTGCAGAACTGAGGCTTATCAAGGGCAGGGGCAGGAGATGGGCAGGAAGGACCCCTGAGACAATAGCGGAGGGGCGCAGAGACCCTGATGAAGGGTATGGTGCTGGAACATTTTCTGCATAAGCCCCTATCATTAATGTTATTGTAAATCATGAGGCTTAAAACAAAGTTTTAAAATTTCAACTGAAAAACTGAATTACGAGACATATGGCATACAATGCGAGTGTGTATTTATAAAGATAAATAAAAGATAAGTACATACAAAGACTTAAAATTTTTAAGACTTCTAAATTTTTAATTGACAAAAACTGAAAATAGCAGAAATGTCCAGTAGATGATATACAGATAGAACCAGTTCTAGCCAATATAAAAAATAAACTGCATATTCATGCAACGACATGGACAAAACCCAAAATCACTATGCAAAGTAAAAGAAGCCTGATGTGAAGGCCCAGGCCAGTAGCTCAGCAGTCAAGGGCACAGGTCTTGCATGTACAGGGACCCCAGTTCAATCCAGGGACCACATGACATCCCTTAGCACTGCCAGGCATGGACCTGGTGGGCCTCAGCACCAGCACTGCTGACCAAGCAGCACCACATCACTAGGCCAAGCGGTTCTTGGGTCCGAGCCTAAGCACTGCCTGGGTGCATATCCACCCAAACTAAAAAACTGAAAAGAAATTATTTACTATAATTATTATTTGGGGTTATGGGTCACACCAGGTGGTGCTCAGCCCTTACTCAGCTCTGTGCTGGGGAATCTCTCCCAGTGTGCTCAGGGAACCATAGATGGTGCTAGGTATAGAACCCAGGTCAGCCATGTGCAAGGCAAACACCATGTACTATTGCTCCAACCCTGAAAAACTGAAAGAAGTTTAAAGGAGGGCCAGGGAGGCAGAATAAAGGGACAGACTCCTACAAGAAGCCTTAGGGAGGGTCCCAAATTCCAAAATATTAAAAATAGAACACATATTTAAAGGGGAGGGCCTGTGCTGTACTACTCAGTTATGCAAAATTCTAGAAAATACAAAGGTTACAATGGTAGGGTGATTGCCTCGCTTGCAGCCATCCAGAGTTCAATACCCAGCACCACTCATGTTCCCTGAGCACCGTCAGGAATGATCCCTGGAGCACAGAGCCAGAAATAAGCCTTAAGTACAACCAGGTGGGGTCCCCAAACAAATAAAACCCTGAAAACTATTCCACAAAGACAAAAACTGATCAGTGAGTATTTGGGGACTGCTAAAAGCAAGGAGGAACAGAATGAGAGATTTAAAAGAGGGATCAGGAAAATCTGCAGGGGTAAATCTGTTCATTATATGTCTGGGGTATTGATTTCACAATATTCAGCTGACAACACATCAAACTGGGCATTGAAATGCGTGTGATTTACTGTCAGTCAAGACCACGCTGAACTGAGTTTAGTCCCTCGTTTTCTGATTTTATTCTCTCTCTAGGACTCTCAGTGTCTGATCTGAGATTAAGACTGGAACAGACAATGATTCACTCTGGCAACAACCACGTTTATTTGAACTCTTTGTAGCTGGCAGTCTAATCTCTCCTCTTAGATGATACATACTGGAAGGGAAATCCTCATATTCAATGTCCCCGGGGCTGCATCTACATGCATTGGGCTTCCTGGTTGGCTGCCTTCCTGGCAACTCCAACCCCACAGTGTATCCTGAGTTTGTGCAGTGGAGTCAGAAGCCAGCCCGGCTCCATCTGGGCTAAGTCCCCAATTTCTGAATCCTGACAGGAGGTGAGCTCAGGCAGAACTCTTCCCTGGAGAAAGTACATGGCTATTGTTCCAGGACCTTGCATGGGCTTCCTGGGTCAGAGACAGGTTGTCTTACCATGACCCAGAGCATGGAGGGAGAAGCAATTCTGATCCAATTAGTCTGGAAGTGAGGTCTGAAGCTTTAAAATTGAAGCTGGTGTCACTGACAGGATGTATTCCCTTGAAGGGCTGCCAGATTCTGCTGAGAGCGAGCATGGCTTAGTCTTGCCCCAGTCCCCAGAGTCATGGACCCGCTTTCTCTGGTAGCAACTGAGACAGAGAATTCCAAGGAGGAAAGTCAACATTCCATACAACCAGCTCTTATCTCTCTCTTTGAAATACTAACACTACCACCACCCAAACTCATCCTATGCCATCTCATGATTCTGAAAGGTTTAACACATCAATATAAACTGAGATGCAGATACCAGCTCCCCTGCCCCCCCCACCCCCGCCAATAGTCCCTATACATAAAGGATGACATGTTAAGTTTCTTGCATTGGATATAATTAGTCATCAGCACTAGTGTCTGAAAAAATCAGAATATTCAAAGAGTTTTACTTTTCCTCTCTGCAGCTCGATATTAAGGATTGAGTGGTGGGATCAAGAGATCCCAAAATTCTCTGGCACACAGAAGGGACTTGTGCACAGTATACAGAATGGGCTTCACAAAGTGAGGGAGACCCAGGCAGCCTGACTGGGGCTGAGTTCAGATAGGGGAGCACAGCCATTCAGAATATGGTTTCTACAGCATGATTTCCCTTACGGCAGAGGCAGAAACCACACCCGGGCCACAGAGACTTCCCTCCCCAAGGACCCTCCAGCCTTAAAGACAATTGAGCTTGCTTAGACTCCAAAATCTCCTGGGGCCCCCCAAATCTCCTGGCTCCTCCCAGTACAGCTCTCAATGAGTGGAAGCAACTAAGATACCTCCTAGGGGCACCAGCCTCCCATAGATGGTGTTTATCACATCCAGCTTGCTAATGAGCTGCTATTCCTCCACACAAAAGATGAGGAAGTTAAGGGCTAAGGAGACCATGGATATTTCTAGAACTTTAGATTGAGACTGATGCATTTCAATCATCCAGAGAGCTCTGTAAATTCAGATGTGGTCTGAGATGAGAGCTGGGATTCTGCCTGTCAACCTGGTTAGGTGAGTAGCCAGAGATTGGGTGGTTTCCACTAGAAATCACAGGAAGAGCTGGGCTGAAACCCAGTTAAGTCTTGCTCTGCTGCCTGAGACCTGCACCTGGCCTGTCATGTGAGACAGAGGGACAGAGATGAATGACACCAGCTGCCCTTGAGGACTCCCCACAGGGTGAGGGACAGACACCTCACCAAATGACACCATACAGGAAGCACCCTGGCAAGGCTGGGGAACACAGGTCTCTCTAGGTGGGAGTGAGAGTGTGAGGAGGGAAAGCAGAGGTGGGGAGTTCTCAAAGTCCAGCCTCCAGGGAAGGGCAGCCCTCAGCCCTCAGAGAGGAGAGAGCTGGGGGAACCCAGGTAGGGGGCAGAGCTGAGCCTGCAAATGCAATGTTCCAGAACAGCAAGGGCTCAAGTTGACGGAAGTGTGGCTGCTGCCCGTGCAGCCTGAGTACCCGCCTGCTCTGCACCATGCACTGTGCCCAAGTAGGCCAGGAAGGAGGGGGTGTGGCTGGGTGAGGGCTGTGGCTCTGCCCAGCGTCTGCTTCTCGCCACCTGCCCTGGCCCAGTGCCCCACACTTTCCAAAACCCCCACCATCCCAACCCAGGTATAACAGAGAGGCAGGTGCTGGCAAGGCTGAGCTCAGTCATCCTCTATCCTGGCTGCTCGACAGGAAAATGATCAGGGCGCCACAGATCATCTGGAAGGAGCCAGGTGCTCAGATTCTCCATCCTGGTTTCACACCGGCATCCCTTGGAGACTTGGTGGGGTGGGGGAGGGGGGAAGAGAGGGGATTGGGAGAGGAATACTGTGCCCCAGAGTTCATGCTTTTGGCAGCTCAAGGGGTGAAGCCCTGGTGGCTGCCCGTATATGAGAGGTGCTCAGGAATCTTCTGTGATGTGGAGTCAGGACTGAGCAGCCCTGAGAGATGCACAAAGTCCAAAGCACTCGGGGCAGAGGGAGAGCAGAAGACTCCCGGGAGAAGGGAACACTGCAGACTGTCGCAGAGACAAGGAAAGATCAGCTCTGCTCTTTTTAGAATATAAAGGAGGCAAATGAAAGCGGGTGGGAGGAGAGACACTAAGCCATAGGCAGTTGTTCGGGATTTTCAAAGATTAAATTCTATTTTTAATAATGTTTATGGGTATCATCTGATTAGATCGGAAATATACAGTCACTGCAGATGATTTTCCAAGAAGAAAATAAAAACTCTCAGCACCCAGACCATCACCCTAATGGTAGAACTTTCGAGTGTTTGCTTTTCTGGAGCACATCTGAATCTACCATGTATTGTCATCAATGCAGAACTACCTCACCCTCAGGACCCTCTCTCTTGCACATGGGGGCTGGGCGGCTGGCGACAGACCTGACCTTTGACTGTTCTGTCGTCCTAACCACATGGTCCTAGTACCTAGTTCCAGCACACAGCAGCATCTGAAACGACTTGCTGTGTGGGTCATACATTAACTTCTCCAGACCAAAGGTTTCAATGTCAGCTCTGGAACCATATCTGGCTCTGCCATTTACTTAGACCAATTGTATAAATTTGCTATGGCTCAGTTTCCCCAAAAGACTGTTCCATTGGATGGAATTGGATTGGATGGAAGAAGAAAAACCGGCCTTGTGGAGCTTCCCCAAACCTCAGTCTGGGGCTGGTCACCAGATATTTATCCCGCAACACGTGCTTCATGACAGGGACAAGCTCTGGGGAGTCTGAAAATCAGGAAAATCCAGGAAGTCTCCCAGAGTACCTTCAAGATGCACACCATGAGACGCAATCAATCAAAAGTTATTATTTAGCTATATTTTCCCCTCTTTTCCAAACTCCTTACTTGGTGCATAGAATATGGCCTGGCAAGGATTTGGCCACATCTCCCTTATTGATACAAGAGGGCTCCTTGGCAGAACCCTGAAGCATGAGAAGCCAGTTTCAAGTGGAGGAAAGAATCCCCAACTCAAGGAGGGAGGTTCTGGGCCTGGCTCTGGGAAAAGCAGACAAGGATCCCAGGACACCTTTTGGTTATCACTATTTGATTTCATTATGATTTGAACCATAGCAGAGGGAGAAATCTCCAGCACCTAGAAAAAAGTCTTCCATAGCATGTGAAAGAAACAAAAAAAGCATTTTTAGTAAAAACAAGGCTAAAATCAGACCGAGACCCTTTTCACTGAACATTCTGGACTCATCTTTGTGATGGTTCACTTTATTTCACCCCCAAACATGACATTCCCTCACACATGTATTTCTTCCCTTGAAAGCTCTCAAAGTCTTTCATTTGTAAAGCAGAGAAGAACCTGGTCTTTCCCTGTGGCTATTTCCATGCGATTCTTATCTACTGTATACCTAGGAGAATTCTTGATGGGTAACTTATTTTATTTTATTTTATTTTATTTTATTATACCACCATTGCGGTTCATCAGTAAATGTACAAGATGAGAGCCTACAGTAGTAGGCTCTACCACTTACACGGCAGAGCCTGGCAAGCTACCCGTGTTGTATTTGATATGCCAAAAACCAGTAACAAATATAGACCTCATTCCCATGAACTGAAGGAATGGTTTGAGGATCTTCATGTTCCTGGAGTGAGCAGATGCCTTTGGGCTACACTAGCTTGTGACAGGATGTATGGAGGTGTTACTGGTGCCTGCTTGAGCAAATCAATGAACAACAGGAAGACAAGTGATATAAGTGATACAAGTGATTATATCACAGTGAGTTATACAATTACAAAGAAGTTCATAACTGGGTTTCAGTCATATAGTACTCCAGCACCCATCCCTCCACCAGTGCATATTTCCCACCACCAATGACCCCAGATCCCCTTCCCTTCCCTTCCCCAGCCAGCCTCTATGCCTCTATAGCAGGCACTTTTCCTCCTCCTCCTCCTCCTCTCCTCCTCCTCCTCTCCTCTCTCTCTCTCTCTCTCTCTCTCTCTCTCTCTCTCTCTCTCTCTCCACATTATGGCTTGCCATGCATACATTTAGGGATTATGTAAATCCTTTGCCAACATTCAATGCTCAGTTCTAGTCTGGTGTTACTGTTTCCAACAATTAGAAGAAAACTGGTATATATTTATATCCCACAAATGAATGCAGTCATTCTGTATCTGTCCTTGTCCTTCTGACTGATTTCACTCAGCATGATAATCTCCACGTCTTTATGGGTAACTTACATCATGGTTACATGATGACACTCATCACTAGTGTGTCTGTAAGTTGGGCCTCAGGGAGCTACAAAAACAGCTGATGATAGAGCCTGGGATGGCCTGGGGAGTGGGGCCTCCTGGGTCAGCAACTGCCAACATGGTCATGTGATATCAGATGACCATGTCACCTGACATAGCCATGTCAGATGTGTAACCTGATCATGTGCAAGCCAGAATATCACAAAGGTATGAAATAGGAAAAATCAGATAATTCCCATCAGCGAATGTAAGTTTTGACAACGCCTATTTCTTATATTTGGCTTTGGATGGATCACCATACTTTACTAAGCTTTAGAAAGTGAAGGCAGAAGTGCTAGTCCTATTACATGACAAATACAGGCTAGGTGGGATAAAGTCACAGCATCAACACTTGGTATAACTGAAATATTAAACATGGGATGAAAGACAGTCACCTAATGACTCCACTCTTCTGTGGGGAAATAACATAAGCCAGCAAATGGATGCAGGAAACCACAACCATAAACAACTCTTTGTGTTTCTGTTTCCCAGAAAGGGAAGCAAGGATGGCAATTCAAAGAAGGCTCTTTTATGGAGGGTGGATGGCCCTGTAAATTACATTTAGATAGTAACATCCAATGGTTAACTAGTTCTACCACTCCTCAACTGAATGAAACCCCACAACAGAGTGAATAGTCTGTGCAAATTCCTCTTTGTCATTTGCTAGCTCGTTTCTTTCAGTATAGAGGGGCCTGTGGGCTGAAACAAATGTCCTCCACATAGAAATGGTTTAGAACCGAGCTCGACAGTGAGATATAAATTATAACAGACCTAGTTACCTTCAGTAAACAATAAAAATTTTGCTTAATAAAAAAATCAATGTAAAAAATGCAGAGCTTGGGGTCAGAAACCTGGAGGTGGAGAGAGTATCTGTGTGGGGTAAGCTGATGATGAAACTGGGTGTAACCTGGACAAACTGGACATCTCTCTAGGGAGTGGATGCAGGTGTACTAAGTCTTCAGGAAGTCCATGTTAGCTGCACACAAAACTAGAAGGGCACCACACACGTCCACCTTCTTCGGGTTTGTTTTTGGGCCACACCTGGCCCTGGCTATGCTCAAGTCTTATTCCTAGTGGTGCTGATATATATATATATATATATATATATATATATATATATATATATATATATATATATATACACACACACACACACATATATATATACATAATATATTCATTACATATGTATGTAGTGCCAGGGATCTAACCCATATCAGCTGTTGCAAGCCCCACTCACTGTGCACACATGGCTACTTTCTACCTAACACCTCTACCTATACACATTCTTTTACATTTTTACAGAGTGGTTACTTAAATTGGGGGCCAGGAAAAATGTGTTCACTTAACATTGCTTACACAACAGCAACTATAAATCTGGCTTCACGTGACCACTGTGAGCAAGAATAAATCATGCCTCTCATCCATCACCAGGTAACCAACCACCTAGTGAAGCACAATAATGGGTAACCAGGGAAGTATGAAATGCTGGGGAACTTGTGTAACAAGCTTTGAAAAGGGTGGCTTGCTTTGAGAGACCCAGCATGGAGCAGGGAGTAGGGTGTGGGGAGAGCTTGGAGGCAATGATCATGCTGCTGAGACCTACAGGAAGACTGAAAGGCAGCCGACAAGAGAAGGGGCTGGCTTGAATGGGGTGGGTGGGAAGTGAGCCCCATATTCCTAGTTCTCTAGGCCCATCAGTCAGTCTGTGTTCTATAGGGATGTCTGAAGCTGGATGTCACTGCCCTCGTAGAAATGTAGCATTTTTAAAGCCCACTGTCACTATTCTTAGGAACATTTTACTCTGCACATCACTAGAAGGGCAAAAAATAAGAGTGTCCTTGGAGAATGTCATATTAAAGTACCATTCTCTTGAAAAAAATTAATCTAGCTGACCTAGAAAATATTCTCTATCTTTGACTTCATATATATCTATCCTACTGATGGTATTTTGTTGTTTTATTCATTTTACTCATTTCCCAGAAGTCAAGTGTATATTCGCTAACTGATTTTGTCCAGGAACTCTCTCTTAATATAATATCTATATAGTAAAGACAAGATGAGTTCTTTCAATTCTAAGCAATAGTCACTGATTTGAGGGATCCCCAACAATATTGGGAAATGAGTTCCCTTTTATCTCAAGGACTGGCATTAATTAAAACCACGAGTTCAGCTCAGTTCCAAAAGCCTTTACAAATGGCTAATAATCAAACAAGCTCTACCACTACAATCCAAGATAATGGGATTCCCCAGACCTTTAGGTTTTGGTCAGAACTTAGACCATGCACTGATCTTTTCCCCTGCACAATCTATTGGTGGGAGACCAAAGTGAATGATTCTACTTCAAGTCAGTCCCTTTATATACGCCAAAGGCATAATCCTTTCTACAGGGTGGATTGCATTAACAAAGATCAATGAATCAGCTTTTAGGTATAGATATAAGGTGGTGCAACACCTCTGTTTCAGGTCTAAACAAATATAATGTCAGGGCCTAGTCTCTTCTTCCAGATTATCTCTTATGTCAAAACACTGAACACAGAGAGGAGAGGCCTGGTAAAGAAATACATCTTAATGGATGTATATTCATGGGAAGAATCATATTATAATTTCATGGAAACCCCTGAGCATTGCCAGGTGTGACCCAAAAAGTAATAAACAAATAAATAAATAAATAAAATAATTTCATGGAATCTAGACTTCATGCAATCTAGATGGTACTGATAAGGTCCTTCTTATTTTTACTCTGCACCAGGCTAATTCTGAGTATTCTGTTCTCTGTTTACTGAAAGGGCCATACAACACGCTTACCTGAGGGGCAAACTAGCAAGATCCCCCATGGATCTTGGCAGAGTTGATCAAAGGTAGACTTAATGTAACCAGGGTGCTGGTCTCCTGGTAAATTCTAATTGTCCTGCACTGGGGTGTTAAGAAGTGTTGGTGTTAAGAGGAATTGTGACCAATCTAGATAGCATTGAAATCATAGTAGAGATTATAATAATTTTACAAAAGTTATTAATTCAGAGTCAAAATAACTCCTGTAACTTCCACACCTTCCATTAGTGTTCACACAAAAGAGAGATCTCATTAGCATGAACCCTGGCTTAAAGACATATAAATAGCTTAAACTGTAAGTAGCTTAAACAGCAAGACCCAACTAGCTAAGCTGTGTCATCAACAACAGGGGAGACACACTCATGAATTGACTCAGTCCAGTGAGGGAGATAGATAATAATGAAGTGATCAAGGACTTATATGGAACTGTGTTAGCATGTGTGTATGCATGTGTGTGCCCATACACATGCATGTGCATGTGTTTTTGCGTATGCATATACTTGTAAAGAAGAGACTAAAGGAATAACTTAAGGTTGGGGCCGGGCGATAGCCCAGCGGGTAGGGCGTTTGCCTTGCATGCAGCCGGCCTGTGCCGGCCGGGTTCGATCCCAGGCATCCCATATGGTCCCCCGAGCACCGCCAGGAGTAATTCCTGAGTGCAGAGCCAGGAGTAACCCCTGAGCATTGCCGGGTGTGACCCAAAAGAAAAAAAAAGAATAACTTAAGGGTAAGATTGAGAGAGAGTGAGTGTGTCAACAAAGCAAAAATTAAAAAAAAAGAGAGACTAAACTATAAATTTTCCTCAGATGGTCAGGAAATTCCAATCAGCAGCTTATTCAAATCAGGGTACAGCTATGGAAAAGGTATAATGTTATACAAATTAGAGGGTGGCAGAGCCTGAATGACTAGGAAGTAAGTTTTGGTTTTCAAACCTGAGGCTCAGGTATTCAAATAAGAACTGAGAGGTTTGACTGCACATCTAAGGTAATTACCTCTCAGTTCTTATTTGAGTTTGGTTTTTCGGTTTTTGTTGTTGACACACCCTGTGGTGCTCAGAGCTTACTCCAAGATGTACGCTTAGGGATCACTCCTGGTGGGGCTCCAGGACCATATGTGGTGCTGGGGATGGAACCCAGATTGGCTGCATACAAGGCAAGAGCCCTACCCACTGTACTATCGCTCAGGCCCCAGTATCCCATGTCTTGAGTTGGCCCAAGAGAAATCCTGCTCTTCTTGTTTGAGAAAGTATCTCTGTGCCCTGAGGATCTGAAATTAAGTTTGAATTGGTAAAACATGTAAAGTATATTCATTTGGGATTTTGTTTTGAAAGGTTTCACAATACTTTCCTTATCCTAATAATTCCTGAAATTGCCTAATATTTAATATATATGTTATTTATCGCAGTACTTCCCAATCTGTGCCTTATCATGAGAACAATCATGTTTCAAAGGAACACTAGGGCTGATAATTGGAAAGATCTGGTACTTACTTGTGGCTGCTCTGGGCAGGAGGCAACCAGACATAAACCAGAGCTGGGTGGAGGGTAGGAAAATGCCTAGGTCAGTAGGAAAATGTATACATCAGTAATATGAGATGGGGAGAGAGCCAAACTATTGGACTGACTTCAATTTTGAATACATAAAGGATAACATACTCATAATACTAGGATAAATATTTAGAATAATTTGGTTAACCATATTTTCAAACACTTTTTATTTGGTAATCAGACCCATTTCATAGGAAAATTGAGAAACACTCATTTTGAAAGCACTGGGTAAGTGCCAAGGAAATTGTTTAAGCTGTAGATCTGTCTACACCTGTGCCCTGGGAAAATCTGGTGTATGCAGTCCATCTGTCATTGAAATTTGAAAGTTCTGAGGAGATATGATTAATTAAGCATGTTAGGTTAAATGCTATGAAGACCTTCACTTGATCACTTGATCACTTGACATCTGTTGCTCATCGATTTGCTCAAATGGACACCAGTAACAATTCCGTTTGACCCTATGACGTGCCATTGTAGCCCAATGGCATCTGGTTGCTTCAGGAATATGAAGAGCCTCAAACCGTTCATTCAGGGTCTTGACAAAGAAGTCTGACCATCTTGTAGGTGGGTGGCCACGTGATTTTTTTGACGTCCCGTGGGATCCAGTCGGTAACGGCTCTAGTCCAGCGGTTGTCTCCAAATTGCACTACATGTCCAGCCCATCTGATATTCGATGCATTGGCAAACACACAGCATCCCTGACTCTGGAACGGAGACAGAGGTCGGAACTCTGGATTCCTTCTCTCACTTGAGTGAGGCGTGATATTTCACGCCGAGCTCTTTCAATTCCTCTTTGGGAGACCTGACTAGCATTCTCATACTGCTTTTGTAGGGGCCAGGTCTCTGAGGCGTATGTTAATGCAGGGAGAATGGTGGAGTCGAAGAGATGTGCCCAGAGCTGGAGGTTCTTTGTCCTTTTAACTACTTCTATGCTCTTGAAGGCATTCCCTGGTGCTTTCTTCCTTCTGCACAGCTCAGGTTTTAGGTCATTCATCATGTTGATTTCTCGACCTAGGTACACATAACTGCTGCATTCAGAGATGTCTGTTCCATTGAGAGTGAATGGGGCCTCTGGAACTAGTTCATTTTTCATGAACATAGTTTTGTTGAGATTCAGCTGTAGACCTATCTTTCCACATTCTTGGTCAAAGTCAGCCAGCGTTTGTGTCGCTTGGCTGATGTTTGGTGTTATTAGAACCATGTCATCAGCGAAGCGGAGGTGGTGTCGTCACCGAATGTCTATCTTCACTCCCATTCCTTCCCATTCTAATTGTCACATGATGGTCTCAAGGATGGCACTGAAGAGTTTTGGTGAAATGGTATCACCCTGCTGAATCCCTCTTTTGACATCTATGTCACTTCCTTGTAGAATGGTGAGATCCTGGTGGTGAATCCATAATACAGCTCACAAAAGGATCTTGATGTATTGGGTTTGAATGCTCTGTTTGGCTAGGGCTTCGATGACCGCTTCGGTCTCCACAGAATCAAAGGCTTTCTTTAAATCAATGAACGTGAGACAGAGCGGTATCTTGAACTCCCTACAAACCTCAATGAGTTTGGTTACCATGTGGATATGGTCGATTGTGCTGAATCCTTTTCGAAGCCAGCTTGCTCGCATGGTTGTTCTTCATCTAATGTTCTGCCAATCCTGTTCAGGATGACTTGAGTAAACAGCTTGTAGATGACGGACAACAGGCAGATAGAACTATGTCAGTTCATTCATTGACATAGTTGCCAATGTCGTGAATGTCTCCCTTCTTGAACAGTAGAACTGTCCTGCTGCTTTTCCACTGGGAAGGCACCTTGCATTCAGACAGGTAGCGTGTGAAGAGCCAAGACAGTGTATTGATGAGTACTGATGGCAGATTCTTCAGATGTTTGGGTCTGACTTTGTCTGGGCCTGGTGCTCTTCCTTTCTTTTACCAAGGAAATGGCATTTCGGATTTCAGAAGGGAGAACATTGGGAACGACATATCCATCCTGCGGGATTTGGTATGTGGGTGTGTGGACATGGTTGTCAAAGAGATCTGAGTAGAATTCATGGATAATCTTCTTCATTGCCTTTCTGGAAGATGTGATAGTTCAATCAGGACATCGTAGGGCAGTTATCTTGGTCTTCTAGTTGGCCAAAGACAGGCGGGCATTGCGAATGCCTTTCCTGGCTTCAGCTGCATCAGCCAGTATTTCTGCTCTTCTCTCTTTGAGGCCTTCCTTTATCACTTCTCTGCACTGCTTTGCGAGCTTAGACATTAGCATTTGGTTGCCTGAGGTTCACGCTTTGCCACGTTGGCGAATGAGCTCGACAGTTTTTGAAGACAGGCGTCCTTTTGTGTCTTTCAGCATTTTTTCGCACAATCATGGAGTTGCTGAACCAGACGTTTGTATGCTTCATTGATGTCGTCTTGATGGTATTTCCCATGTTCCTGCAATGGTGTCAAAGAGTTCCCAGTTTGTGGTCATTCTGGGAGTTCTCTTTTTTAAACTTTGTAGCCTTTTCTCCCCGTTGCATGGGGGTAGAATTTTGCACGAGGGAGACGATGGTCCGATCCTGTTTGGAATTTTGGGATGACAGTGACATCGGTCAGGCAAAACCATCGATTGAAGATGATGCGGTCAATTTCATTGTGGAACTATCCACCAGGAGATTCCTGGTTTCACTTCAGCCTTCTAGAACTGTGAGTTCCCATGAATGGTCTTGGTGGACATGATGAACTCAGATAGTCTCTCACCCTGTTTGTTCCATTCTAGGCCATGGGTCCCAATGTGGAGTTCTTTGGCCGGTCTTCTCAGTCCTATCTTGGCATTAAAATCACCAACTATGATCTTGTAGAAGGTGTGTTCTTTTTTATAGAACTCCTCCAGTTCCATGTAGAATTTCTCAATTTCTTCTTCCTTATATGTGGATGTTGGTGTGTAGACAACGAAGATAGAAATTGCTGGCAGTGGGCCACATCTCTTCAAGTGTAATCGCCCCATCTGGTTTGTTAGGCATTCAAATGAATCAATGTTCATGGCCATGTTTGTGTTGACAAGGATACTGACGCCACCAATGCCTCTTTTTTGTGACATGTTCCTAGGAACAGTTCTTCTCCAGTGTCAAAACGATGTGATATGATTGGCGCCTCCTTGTCTCAGTCAGACCAATGATGTCGTACTTGATCTTTTGCACTTGCACCATCAGGTCCTCGATATATGCTTCCGATGCCAGCGTATGTGCTTTGAAATTATAGACAGTCATTTTAGTCATTCGTTTTGGCAGCCTAGTTTGGCCCTGAAATTTCAGCCACTCTTTGTTCGTCCTTCTTAGTGCTGCTGTATTAAGGGCTCTTTCAGGGTTGGGAAGATAAACATGTTTATTACTGGTTTTGGCATATCGAATATGCATTGGACAGCTTGCCAAGCTCTGCCGTGTGGGCGGTATACTCTCAATTGCTTGCCGCACTCTCTGAGAGGGGTGTGTAGATAAATTTTGTGTCCGCTGTGCAGCCATGCACAATGGAAAGAGCTGGTATCCACTGGTATCTGCTTTGTGGCTCAAGCATTCCTGGGCTTGAAATACTCTCCTCTGAAAGGTGGGTCTCTGAAGGGTGGGTCTCTGTAGGCTGGGTCTCTGACAAGTTTGACTGGAGATTGTCTTAATCTCTTGGGTAGAGATCTGACGCGCTGTGGAGTGTGAATGATGAAGATCACTGCCAGCATGGTGTGGGGTTCCTCTGAGTTCTTCTGAGGCTCTATCAGGATGGTGGACTCCAGGCCCTAGGTCATTCTCATGGTCAGTGAAGTGTATGGGGTTAAATGGGAAGAGCTGGTATCTGCTCTGCCTGATGTATCTGCATCTAAATAGACCTAATCTGTTAAAATGTATAATTAACCTTACTATGAATCTCATTACATTAATCAAATAAGAATGAAACATTTCTTCTTTTATGTAGAACATAACTAGATTCATAAACAAATCTGATCCATCAAAATGTAAGCTGGCTGTAACTTGTTCTATTTTAATCACTATCACTATCTTCCCGTTTATGATCTATTTGCTAGAGAGGGCACCAGTGATGTCTCCATATGTCCTGTCTCATGCTAGTAGAACCCAAAGGCATCTGCTTGCTCAGGAACATAAAGAGCCTCAAACCATTATATTAGGTCATGGGAATGACCTAATATAAATGTTACTGGTATTTGGCATATCAAATACGACACGAGCAGCTTGCCAGGCTTGCAGTGCGGGTGGCATTTTTTTATTATTTTAATCTTGAATATAGAATATTTACATGTTTCTATTTAAATTATATGAAAATTTAATATAAATATTATTATATAAGGTGATATAAAATATTCCATTAAGCATGGAAAATGTTCCTATATACAAGGCAAACTCAACTGCTAACACCGTGTATTAAAATCTAAAACAGCATGTAGAAGATTGATTTAGTAGCCCTGACCAGAAAAGTTTTCCTGAGTGAATTTCACACAGTTCTGAAAAAATGTAGGTTCAGTCAGGAGTAGAGGGAAGAGCATCTCATGTAGAAGGAGGAGGAGGTGGAGGAAGAGGACAATTAAGCCAAAAGGACAAATACAGGATGATGTCACTTACCTGTGGTATATGGAACAACTGGATGAAGACATGGCATGTAGTAGAGGAAGGGGTGGAATGCCTAGCTTAGCCTTGACCCCAAAGAATAGGGCAAAGACAGACAGAGAATTCAAGAAATCAAGGAAGAGGTGAAGAAGAGAACAGGAAGTAAGGGGAACAGGGGTCAAGGGCTTTGTTTATATCGTTGATGTGGAAGAGTGGTATAGCCATACATCCAAAGCACAGTTCAACAACACTGAACATATGAGATCTAAACTACAACCACCCTTCAAGCCTGCCCCCATCACAGGCCCACAATAATTTATTTTATATTGCTTGTTACCACTGAATGGCTAACAGAATGTTTGAAAACTATTTCCATAGAAGGAAATTTGTGAAAATCGTTTTATCTCACCATGGGGATATTAAGTCCTTGTCTGGGGATTTACTAAGCTGTTGTTAAGCTTTCTGTATTGTTTTCTTAGTTGAGACTGTGGCTTTTGCTTTACCTCCCATTCAATCTGGTGTGCTACTGGGATGTCAGTGTTGCAGTTTGCAGATGTCCAGAAAATCCAGTATACTTAAAACTCTGTGGAACTCAGTTCTGAGGTGGTGGAGTCAGCTAGAGGGTGATTGGAAAAATGGAGGCAAAAGCAGAGGGAAGGTGACAGTGGTGGTGCGATTGATGTTGGAATATTGAATGCCTGTAATAAATCATTATGAACAATTTTGTAAACCACGGTCTTTAAATATTAAAGTGGGGAAGTTTTTAAAAAAATTTAATGAAAGGGAATAAACAAGAGATGGGGGAATGACATGCTATGTGACAGAAACCCAGGGGAGTGTGGTGCAAGAAGGGAAGAACTGGTTAATATGGGGAATAATGAATAATTCCGGAGCAGCTGCATAATGAAGAGCTCAACATGGCTGCCGGACTCAGAAGCACAACGAGTCCCAGTACTATGAGGCCGCCCTATGTAACGGACTTTGTCTGGTTTAAAGACATTTTGAGGTGAGTTGAATAATGAGAAGCAAGCAAACAGAGACATAGAATAAAGGAAATGCTCACCCAAAAGAGCTGTATAGAAAAGGTAAGTGGAGATGTTTGAGGAGATGGGAGTTTTTGTGCAGTTTTATTTTTTAATTAAGCATGTTTAGCTGCAAGTGGTTAAGGACATGATTTCAAGAAAAAGACTGAAGAGAGACATAAAGAATAATCTTTAATCCATAAATAGTCCCTGAGAAGAGAGACGTAAGCCTAAGAGACACAGAAGGACTATGAGTATGGGGAGAAATAGGGCTGCAGCTTCAGGGCTGGGAAACTGCATTTATCACAGGACATATCCAGCTTTCTCTATGAGGCAGAGCTGTAGTCAGCTATCGGGAGGAGCAGGAAAGAAGATAATGCGACTGAGGTTGAAAGGTACACAGGAAGGAAGCACAGTTATTAGACAGCAACTCTGGTCAAGTTGGCAGACAAGCACATGAGGACCAGAACGCTGAAAATCAACTTCATTTTGCAATGCCTCATTCCGAGTGGGAAACTATCTGTCCCCTGTGTTTCTGCCCAACCACAGAGCTGTTGGATGCAGATGTGAATAAAAGAAATAACATATTTATTTTTATTTCCTAAACAGAAGATTCTGTGTTAGATGCTTCTTTTGAAAAGACAGGGGCAAAGGAGAAAGAACAGAGTGGTGGAAATGATGTGAGAATTACACTAGGCACAAGAAAATGTAAAGACAGAAAAAACATGCTCCAGTCTGCTTGAAAAGAGTTGAGATGATGAGGGGAAAACAGAAAAAGGACGGTAGCAAAAGTGATGGTGACGAAGATGGGCAGCACTGTTGTTGGGTGACACACCCTACTGAGCCTTAGGCTCCTGCTACACTTAGCTTATGTGAAGAGCCGCTCCCTACCTTTACGGAATCTCCAAGCAGACACAATGGAACTGGGCATATCTCTTCCACAATTCTCCCTGCATTAACATATGCCTCAGAGACCTCGGCCCTACAAAAGCAGGATGAGAACGCTACTTAGGTCTCCCAAAGAGGAATCAAAAGAGCTATGCTTGGAATATCACGCCTCACTCAAGTGAGAGAAAGAATCCAGAGTTCTGACCTCTGTCTCCATTCCAGAGTCAGGGATGCTGTTTTGTTTGCCAAGGCATCGAAAATCAGATGGACTGGACATGTAATGCAATTTGGAGATGACCGCTGGACTAGAGCCATTACTGACTGGATCCCATGGAACGTCAAAAGATCACGTGGCCGCCCACCTACAAGTTGGTCAGACTTCTTTATCAAGACCCTGAACAAACAGTTTGAGGCTCTTGGTATTCCTGAAGCAAGCAGATGCCATTGGAATGCACTGGCATGTGACAGGGTCAAATGGAATTGTTACTGGTGCCCAGTCAAGGATATCGATGAACAACCGGATGTCTAGTGATCTAGTGATATGGCATAATATTCTTATTATGAATATTATGAGTCTTGCTTGCTCCAGTTCAATACTTTTCCTATCCCCATGAGGGACATATATGTAGATATTCCAAGAGTACTTGGCCACATTGGATCAACCATAATGCAATCAGTTTTCCTAGTTCAAAAGAGACATGCCAGTGCCAAACTGACATGACTCTGATTCTAAAGGTGAATTATTCTGATGGATTTTCAACCTTAGTGGGATCTACAGTCTGGAATCAGCTGGTTATATATTCATGGTAAGAAGTATTAATGCCATTCTCTACAAATTACATTCTGAACTGCTTTCTGATTCAGACATGCATCCCCTACCCACTCTGCTAGGGAGATCTTATCTCAGGGAGTCAGCTCTGGCATTGTGAATCTTGAGCCAAAGGGTCCACCTGAAGAGCTGCATTTCAATAAGGTCATCATTTACCTGGCTTCCTCTCTAGAAGCCATGATGGGCTGGGCTGGAAGTTTTTTGAGGGCTTCTATCTATAAAATAAGCATGGAGAAAGGAAAAAAGGGCTTTTTGGCCATTTGGGATCATCTTTTGCTCTCTGCCTCTCCTCTTCTCTCTGTTTTCTTCCCTGTTAGGCTTTAGCATGTGGTGGTGGCCATCTTGGCCTAGGATTCTAAACCTACACATGGCTGGGGCCCAGCTAGGAACCTAAAGTCTGAGGTTTTCCTATTACTGGAATGTATACCAGAACCTGTGAGAGTAAAGCCTTTTAAAACTGCACTGGACTCCTGAGTTTTTATCCATTCCCTGCTGACTTCAGAGGTAGAAGGGAACTCGTTTCCTGATATTGTTGGGGACCCCAGTAGCTCCCTGACACACGGTGTATTGTATCTTTTCAAATAAGTGCTTCTACAGTTTTGGATTGATGTATAGGAGGTAAACTGCTGAGTCATATGGTAGTTCTATTTTAATGTTTTGGGGTTTTTTTTGGAGAAATATTCATGACACTTTCTGTAGAGGCTCGACCAGTTCACATACCTACCAACAATGAATGAGGCTCCTTTCTCCCTAAGTCCCCACCAGTACTTGTTTCTGATCTTTTGTGAGATAGGTCATTTTCATAAGGCTCATATGGGGTGATATCACATTATCACTTTTATTTGCACTTCCCGATAATCCATGATGATACAAAATTACTATGTGTCTTGAATATGTGTACATATGTGTACATTTTCTTCTCCATTTTTATGGAAATGGCCCTTTTTTTTTTTTTGAGTATTTTGACTTTCTTATGTATGGTTGTATATTAACAGAATTCTTTTTTAAGCAAGGAAACTTGGTGACAGACAGACAGAACAACTTTCCAAGGACTGAGACACTGATATCCCATTTGTTAAGATCCGTTTCTCCAAGAGCAGGAAAACTCATAAATGCTTGCTTCACAGGGAAACTTGATTCAAAATAAATCATATATTTTTGTTGTTGTTTTGTTTTTGTTGTTTTGATGGTTCTGAGGGCTGACTCGTGGCCCTGTGCTTTGGGGTCACTCCTGGAGGTACTCAGGGGATATGATGCTGAGGGTGGAACAAGAATCAGTTTCAGGCAAAGCAATGTTTCTTCCTCTGTACTTACAATTTTCTTTTTCTTCTGTTCTCGTTTCATTCTTTTGTAGGAGACAGTCCTACATTCTATCTGTAATGTTCATTTTTTATGAACCATAGCAACACTGAAGGAAGCATGGTATAAACTTAGAAATGTGTTTGGATACCATATAGATCTATACAGAAATATAAGTCACATAAAGTTACTGAATATTTTTATCATCAAATCCCTGTGTACCAAGAACCCAAATAGAATACAGTGTAGTAAAACATACTACATCAAAAAGCTGTTTTGTGAGGAAAGAATGTTTATCTTTCACATAGCTCAAAATATGCTCGCTCCTACGATCAGCCATTCGATCACTGCACTGGATTCAGATAACTAAGTGAGTCACGGTGATGGCGGCAAAATTCAGCATCAAGCCTGGTGGGACTCCCGCCTCCTTTTTCTGACCTTGGTATGATCATAAGCAAGTCCTTTGAAGATTGAAGGTTGCTTTCTCAGCTTCAGAAGAATGCAACAGGGACACCTACCTCAGAAAGTTATAGAAAGAAGTAGACAAAGTGGTGTTTAACAACACACATGATCTTGAGGTACTGTATACCCTTGCCACACACACACACACACACACATTGACCCTGGAATCATTTAATGGTAACTAGCTAATAAAATAAATATCAACCTTATTTCTTTCAAGATTCTACGTGTCTTTTTTCTCAGTGAAACCCTATATCAATAAATGGTCAGGATCTTCGTTGCTGTATCTGAACTTCTACAAAATGTTCTACCAAGTTCTCTATCTAACATGATTCATTATCCAGATTATGTGTTATGTATAATCCTGTACAGTTGTAGCTCTGTCTCTATTCATGTAATGTGTTTAATTTCTGCACCATACTGGATTATGCCTCAGTAACACTGAATAATAAAAGAATCAATACAAGGGGCTGGAGTGATAGTACAGTTTGTTTACAACATTTGCCTTGAACATGGCTGACCCAGATAAAATCCCTGGCATTCCTTAGGGTCCCCAAGCACCATGAGGAGTAGTTCTTGAGTGCAGATGCAGGAGTAACCCCTGAGAATCATCAGGTGTGCCCCCACAAAAAAAAAGAATCAAGACAAGAAAAAATTGAATCATAAACTCTAATTTACATGTAAATACCACCCTGCTATATCATGCCTTCTTTAGTGCAAAGCCTGTGTCTACCTCATCTCTGGCCCCAGGAATGGCACAAAGGAATAGGTACTAGGAAGTTGATCTGACGCAAAATGAGAAATTCTTGGGGTGTGGATACTGACCTACTGTCTTTAGGCCACTCTCTACAAGACCAGAAGGTAGGTCGAGGTATGTTAGAAGAAGGATGGCTCTTCCTCTAACCATCAGATCCCTGTGCTCATCCACAGAACACAAGCAATGTGGGAGGTTACTAGGTGGAACAAGAAAAATATTATCAAAAGAAGTTAATAGATTCAACAGGCTTTGTAAAACTTTCCAGAATTTTTTATATGGTGAGATCAACTAGGACCCTTCCAAAGGGGATTGAGAATTAACATTCATGCTTATTCCACTGAGGTAGATGGAGAATGGGGTCTTATTCCTACTTTGTTAGGGGCACCTCCAAGAAGAGCACAGATCTCTGGCCTTTAAAAACCATTGGATTCTACTGTGACTGTTCATCTATTGTTGGATTGCCTTCTGTTCACCACCCTCTGTCTCCTAGTTGCCAGTCCTGGGTTTTGTATTTTAAATGAAAGTTTGCTTCTCTCTCTTCCTGTATGTCCTGAACAACATGCCAGGGTTGCACTTTGTCCTGGGCTTGCCTATAGCCTCCAGACAAAATCCGTCTCTGGAGTGAGGTCCCTGGAAGGAAAAACTTTGTCTCACCTCATTGTCTTAGGTTTAAGATCCATTACCTCTTGTAAATCCCTTTTGTAAAGTATATATCTCTAGCAGACTTGGTGTGTGGTGGTGTGTTGTGTGTGGAGTTAGGTGGAGTGAGAAGTAGAGAGAGATTAAAGAAAGAGCTCCATATTTTCAAGACTCTGTGATCTTGTTCCTTTGTCCATAGGTCGTTGGCCCCAAACAAAGCCAGGGAACCTGCTGAACTCCAATATCTGTTGGGGACCCCGCTGAGCCCCAGTGTTAGATGTGAGCACAAAAGTTTATATGCATTGGCAGGCGAGAATTCTACCACTGAACCACAAATGCTCCAGATGGTATTAATAAAATATATCTATATCTAATTATATATGTATTATCTATGTATTTATATATATGCATATATGTATATAATTTTATTATATTTTTATTTTTGGGTCATGCCCAGAGATGCTCAGGGGTTACTCCTGGCTCTGCATCCAGGAATTGCTCCTGGCAGTGTTTGGGGGACCATGTGGGGTGCCGGGGATTGAGCCAGGGTTGGCCACATGCAAGGTAAATGCCCTGTTGTACTATCACTTTGGCCCGTAACAGGATATTTTTCAGTTTGAAAACGCTGTGAGAGAAAGAGAGGAAAAGAAAAAGTACCTGCTATGGGGTACCTGGGAGAGAATGAGGTGGAGGGACGGGTGCTGGAACACTGTATGACTGAGACCCAATTGTGAGCATCTTTGTAACTGTATATCTCATGGTGGTATAATAAAAAAAATTAAAAATTAAAACAAAAAAAGTTTATATGCATTATATACTATCTTTTGCTTGTTTCCTTCAAAGGTTTTATTGCTCCTCCCATTCTTCCTTTCATATTCTTTCTTTCCTTCCATCCTTCCTTCCTTCCCTTCTGTCTCCTCCCTTTCCTCCTCCTTTTTTTTTTTTTTTTTTGCTTTTTGGGTCACAGTCACACCCAGGGATGCTCAGGGTTACTCCTGGCTCTGTGCTCAGGAATCACTCCTGGCACTGTGTGGGGGACCATGGGATGCCGGGATCGAACCCGGATCGGCTGCATGCAAGACAAATGCCCTACACGCTGGACTATCGCTCCAGCACCCCTTTCTTCCTTTTAACTACCTGCCCCCCTCCTTTTTTTCTGTTAATTCATACTGTGGATCTTCTCAATATATATACACTGAGAGATGTAAGTTTCTGTGTCTTTTTTGTGACTAAAAACAGAATATAGGATGTTTGGTATCAGAAAACAACTAATTCTTTTAATATAAAGCCTTAAATTTTAAATTGCAAGTTGCTGTTTAAACCTGGATTGGTTCATTTTAATAATGATCTTATTTTGCAGCCTGTTGATCATGTTCATGTCTAATATCTTGCCTTGCAGCCTAAATGTTTTCTCTCTTATGAAATGCAAAAAAGCAGCTTCTTAAGTGTTTAATGTGTAAGTGTTAATCTTTCCTTGCTGCCTTGGAGTGAGTTTAAAGGTGAGAGCATGTGAATAACCCTCAAGGAGAAGGAATTTTGTAAGAATTTTCTAAGGTTTTTATGTATGGGAATGACTAATGAAGAAGTTTTTTAATGCTTTGAATAAAAATGGACTGTGTGTATTGTTGGAGGACGTGTTTAGCTAATCTGGGAGTTTTGTTGTTTTGCTCACTCCCAGCTTAATCTTATTTAAGCCAAGGTTCATTCTAATGAGATCTCTCTTCTATGTAAACACTGCTAGAGGGTGTGGCAGTTACAGAAGTCACCTTGATTGAATAACTTCTGTCTTATACATCTACTAAGACTTCTATGTTTTCTAGATTGGGCACAGCTCCTCTTTATACCCACTGCACCCAACGCGGGACAGTTAGAATTTACCAGGAGATTACCACCCTGGCTACGCTGAGACCATAGGAAGACTATAGGAAGGATCATACTAGTTTGCTCTAAGCAGGCGAGAGTGAACCTTTCAGTACACAAGAGAACAAGATACTCAGAATCACCCTGGTGCAGATAATAATAAGAAGGACCTTGTGGGTACCATCTAGATTACATGAAGCTCATGAAGTTAAGATGTATTACCTTATACTAGCCCTCTCTCTCTCTCTCTCTCTCTCTCTCTCTCTCTCTCTCTCTCTCCAGTGTTTTACATAAGAGATAATCTCCTTAGTCCTTGGCATAACCTTTGTTTATATCTGCAATAAGGTGTGGCACTACACTCTGTTTAGGGTTCTTTGTTGACATGACAACCTCCTGATTGGATTACTTTGGTGTATATAAGGGGCTGACTTGAGGCCCCTTCACCTTTTGCCTTTTGGTTCCTCAGCCTTCAGCTTTTGGCTCCTGCTTTTTGACTTTTGGCTTTTGGCTTTTGGCCTTTTGCTCCTTCTGGGTAGGACTCAGCTCGGGTGACATCCCTCTCTCTTTGGTGGGAGACTTAGGCTCTTTTGTATGGTCTTAGTTCGGACCAGAGCTAAAGTTTGTTCACTATATTGGAGTGCTGTGGAAGAGCTTTTGTACTATTAAAAGCCATTTTTGGAACTGCACCGGACTCGTGAGTCTTCATCTGTTCTCCCGGCATCCTCAGAGGTAGAAGACAACCTCTGTCCTGACACTGTCGGGGACCCTGGCGGCGTTCCCCGACAGTGTATGATGTTCAGTGTCAAGGTTTTAAAAATTAATGAGTTTTCTAATGTTTTGTTAACATGTTAAAAAGGGGGGAAAAAGAGTGGACTCCGAGCATAGTGCTCAATGTCAAAATGTTTCAAAGACTAATGATAGTTTCCTTTTTTAATGTTTTTGCTCAAGGTATTTGCAGAAAAGAACTAGGCTGCTGCAGATTCCTTCTTTGATGCTCAAGCCTTTGGACTCTGATCACAGTGCTCATTACAAATAAGTTTGCTAAGTCAATGAAAAAAGTTTTTCTAATGACTCTGTTCACAGGATAAGACATTGATATTCAATAGACTTGTGCTATGGCACTCAATATTCTGAGACTCCTAAAACAGTGCTCACTAAAATTTAATAATTTGCAAAAATGATTTTTTCTAATGTTCTATTCACAGGAAGACACTTTCTCACCATCATATTTATATTTTCTCATCATCATATTTATATGATGATGGCCGGCTTTATATTCATGAAGTGCTTGATTCATTACCATTTATCACCCTAGATGGGTCATGTATACAGCTGTAATATACTGATCAATCAAATGTGTGTGTGTGTGTGTGCGTGTGGTGGCCACCAATATGTTTGTGATTAATGTTGTGTCTATGTTATGTCTCAACTACTACCTTCTCAATTTCTGACCACTACAAGCCTTTGTTGGATTCATCAGCTCTGTTGCTGACCTACTAGACTCATCAATTTTGGATTTATCAATTCCCATACTTATCTCCCTGCTCCACCAGTGTTGGAGCTTATTTATGTTCTTCTCTCCATCCCAGACTTGGATTCCTGCCAAAGCTCTAATATCTCTATTTGTGACTAATCTTAGAATAATTTTTATCTTGCCTAAGATTAAGTTACAGGTATGATTACCGGTGCCAGTGTTCCCTTGCTGAAGAAGCCCTGCAAGATGCCCACACCAATATTCCAGACACCTGTTCCAGAACTTGAGACTTCTGTTCCAGTGCTCAAGACATTTGTTCCAGTGCTCCTGAGACCTGATTCAGTGTTCCTGACAATTCAATGAGTTCCTGATCGCTGGTCTCCAGAGACTCATTCACGTGATCACCACTATTGCTGTTCCAGAAGTAGTACCACAGACTTTGTTTCAGACATGCGACTTTACATAAAATATGGCAAATTGACTCTCACTAATTATGGACAGTGCAAACTATGATTTGTTATAATCAGATAGCTAGAAACCCATTGTCACAAACTTTGCTTTGGGTCCAAACAAGTTAGGATCCTGAAGTAACATGTAATATCACTTTGTAATTAGAAAGGTTCCCTTTTGTTTAATTTTCTGTATGTGTTAGCCCAATTTTTTATTTTTTTCAGTTTTATTTTAGTAAACTAAACAGGGGGAAGTTGTGGGTGACACACCCTACTTTAAGTTCCAGCTACACTTAGCTTGCAGCCCCTCCCTGCTCTGCTAGGGAGACTTTGAATCAACTCAAAAGGCCACCTGAAGTGCTGCATTTCAATAGAGTTAATTACCTGTATTCATATCTAGATAGCCCAGCCCATGATGGGCCCCGGGGGCTGGGAAGTTTTGGTGGACTTCTATCTATAAAATAAGCTGGGAGAAGAGAGAAGTCCCTTTTGCCATTTTGGCTTCCCTTGGCATTTTCCTCTCCCTGTCCTCTCCGTTCTCTGTTGGGCTTCAACACGTGGTCACAGCCATCTTGGCCTACATGTGACTGGGGCCTAGCTGGGAACCCCGAGACCAGAGTTTTTCCTGTTCTTGGATTGTATATCAGAACCTGAGATAGTAAATCCTTTTAAAACTGCGTCGGATTACTGAGCTTTCATCCATTCCCGTCAGCTTTGGAGGTAGAAGGGAACTCGCTTCCTGGTATTGTTGGGGTCCCCAGCCGCTCCCTGACACTAGGATATCTCTGCATATAAATTAGATCTTTGGTAGAATTCAATGAGTTGTCCTGAGTTGAAGGTACAAAATTCAAGTGAAAGAATGGCCCCTCGCCCACAGAACACAAAAAATAGGTAAGAGGAGTAACTGATAAAATGATGGCTCAACAAGAGCACAACAGGAAGGGCCTTAAGCAAATAATTCTAGGGAGGGCTATAAGGCAAACATTCCCTAGAAGTTACGTCTAACATTCCTCTCTATATTTGGTGTGGTTTGCGAAAGGCTTGGAGACTGGACCCATGCCGTTCCAAATATGGAAAGAAGTATTAGGCACGCTCAGATTGGTGGGTGATGGTTACCTGGTGCAGAGTGATTGGCTGCCTGCGCGCAGACCTTGATGTAATATTTTAAACCTATTGGATAGTTATGCGCGGGCTTTTCTGTAGCGCGGGAATTATTCCTTAAAAGATCCTCCCTGGAAGGGTTCGGGGCTCTTAGCCACTGACTGCTTGAGGTCACACTATGAGCCTGAGTATACTCGCTTATTAATAAAACCCTTGCTTTTGCATAGGACTTGGTCTCTCAGAGTTTTCCTTGGTAGGTGCGGCGTTCCAAGGCTCCCAGTCAGTCACCCCATCGGGTGGCCAACCCTTACACAAGTAAAGGCTGATCAGATATCTGCAATCAATGTGATCTACTTGCTGAAATGACCCATTATTTGACTTCTTTATCACCAGACTGTTTAGGTAAAATGTATACCACAAGAAGAAATCTTGTATTAAAAAGGCAAATCAAATCCTACGAAACATTTTGTTGCCAAGAAAGTGAAACTTCCAAGGAAACTCCCAAGGCACAAGTATAGAGAACTCTGGACTAGTACGTCTCCTGCAAGAAAGAAGCACCTTTAAATGAAAGGCACACCTTTACAACTGTGATTGATTGACGGGCTCACATGTAGGCCCCATGAGGATTTTTTCCTTTCTTTTCTTGAGTCTTAAATTGGATTTGGGTCATTGTTGGATGGCAAATCCTGATTTCTGCTGTTAATTCATTGAGCATTTGTATGTGTCATCATCTCTTACAACGGAAGACTTAATCAGTGGATGAAAACACATTATGCAAGGGTGCACATATTCCATCATGTTGCAATGCAACAGACAAGGAGACGGTGTTCCCTGCCCTTTCTGAGACTTCTACTAACTTGTGGTTATAAATAACAGCATCCATCCTAGCCTCTCAGAACACTGACCAGAGTAATTTTTCTCTTTCTATCTCTTATTATAATGGGCTGAAGGATCAGTTATTGAAGCATATACAACTTAGATTAGAGAAAGTGGCAGCATTACATCCCAATGCCAGGAAAGTGATTACTGCAAACAAGGGCATTTACTAGGAAATGTCTGTCTCTGAATTCACCTTGGGAGAAAAAAAAAGTGATGTAAGATCTGCCAGAATTATTTCCTTATTAATGTCACAAAGGCAAGTATAGCTTTTGGAGCTCACAAAAAATGCATAGTTCTAAATAATGTCCTTAGGTATTTCTTCCCTTCACCTAATTATACATCTGTTTTGCTACTGGGCCTCTTAAGGTCTCTGTCAAAACTTGATACACAGCATGGGCTGGGGAATTCTCAGAGAAGGCTCACATTCTTGCATCAGAACACAGGGTTTTCATTACTATGATTTAAGGTTTAATATGCAGGAAAAAAATCTTATTTCTTTCTGACTTACTTTTAAGAGAGGGAAGAGTCCTATTATACTAAAATATGGTATATTAAAAAAGTCCAAGTAGTCTAACTTATGCTAAACTTTACAATTAACAAATTAAAAAAATTATAGGGATGACTTTTGCCATTCTATGTTAAGAATTATAACAAAAAATCCTGAAATCCTTATAATGTGCATTACTGAGCAAAGCGGGATGTTTATTGCATGATGATTTTCAATAGAAAATGTCAAGTCAAATAATCTATTCCTCATTTCCCCCAATGCTTAGTAAAGTTTATATTGAAGGTGCCTACACTTTTTAAAAAAATTGTTCATATGAGTAGGGAAGTTAATGAGTATAGGAAGCATCAAGATAGTAAATGAGGTAAATTCAAATCCACAAGTAGCTATTTCCATAGACATGCCTGAAAACAATCAAGAATTATGAATTGAGGGATATGTGCTTCAGGTATATATTTGCTGAAAGAATTGTCTCTGTATCCAGAGCATTGGTTCCTGAAAAAACAAAGACCTTGCTGGTTTTCCATATAAGAATTCTCTTTAAAATCAATGAGATTTTAATTTTTTAAATCAGCGACTGTTTTATTCATTACTTCATCCCAGTCCTCTCCTGAAGATGAAGAGAAGGACCCACTCTTTTTTAAAATTTTATTACAACCACCATGAGATATAAAATTACAAAGCTGTTCATGATTGGGTTTCAATCATACAGTGTTCTAGTACTCATCCCTCCACCAGTGCACATTTACACTGCCAATGTCCCCAGATTCCCTCCCCCTCTGTCGGGGAACTCTGCTGGGGTCCCCCAACAGTATCAGGACAGAGGTTCTCTTCTACCTCCGAGGACGCCAGGAGAACAGATGAAAACTCAAAAGTCCGGTGCAGTTCCAAAATGGCTTTTAATAGTACAAAAGCTCTTCCACAGCACTCCAATATAATGAATAAACTTTAGCTCTGGTCCGAACTTAGACCATACAAAAGAGCCTAAGTCTCCCACCAAAGAGAGAGGATCTCACCCGAGCTGAGTCCTACCCAGAAGAAGGAGCAAAAGGCCAAAGAGCAAAAAGCCAAAAGCAAAAGGGCTAAAAGGCCCAAAGTCAAAAGGGTAAAAAAGTGTGAAGGGGCCTCAAGTCAGGCCCTTATATACACCAAAGTAATCCAATCGGGAGGGTCATGTCAACAAAGAACTCTAAACAGAGTGTAGTGCCACACCCTATTGCAGGTATAAACAAAGGTTATGCCAAGGTCTAATCCTTTCTACCAAGATTATCTCTTATCTCAAAACACTGGAGAGAGAGAGAGCTGATATAAAGTAATACATCTTAACTTCATGAGCTTCATGTAATCTAGATGGTGCCCACAAGGTCCTTCTTATTATTATCTCTGCACCAGGGTGATTCTGAGTATCTTGTTCTCGTGTACTGAAAGAGTCACACTCACCTGCTTAGAGCAAACTAGTATGATCCTTCCTATAGTCTTCCTATAGTCTCAATGTAGCCAGGGTGGTAGTCTCCTGGTAAATTCTAACTGTCCCACGCTGGGTGCAGTGGGTATAAAGAGGAGCTGTGCCCAATCTAGAAAACATAGAAGTCTTAGTAGATGTATAAGTCAGAAGTTATTCAATCAAGGTGACTTCTGTAACTGCCACACCCTCTAGCAGTGTTTACATAGAAGAGAGGTCTCATTAGAATGAACCTTGACTTAAATAAGATTAAGCTGGGAGTGGGCAAAACAACAAAACTCCCAGAATTGCTAAACCTGTCCTCCAACACCCTCCAGATGCCTCCATGGAAGACACTTTTGAGAAGGAGCCTTTCTAAAAGCAAATTTGCTCCTAGACCTTCCTAGAATCATCAGCCATACTTTATGTAAAGTAATGAGCTATGTTTGGAGTAGCAGGAGACAGTAGGAAAGGATAACGTTCTAGGCTCACTGGGAGGGAGAGTTACAGACTATTGCATGGCTTTTATGGTTTTTGCTGGTAACATTGCCAGGGCTTGGGGATTACTCCCAGTTTTGTGCTCTGGGATCAATCCCCTGAAAATGTTTGGAGGAGCCTAGGTGGTACTGGGGATTAAACCTGTGTAACTCATGTGCCAGGTAAGCACCTTAACCCCAATACTATCTCTCTGACCCTCACAGTTCTAAGAGAAAAGTGGGTCAAATGTTTTTGTCAACTTTACAAATACATTAATACCAAATTTTAGATATGATTCTGTCTTTTTCAATTACTCAAAGGAAGCAGATGAGCAGTATAAATATGTCCACACAGAAACTTCTAATGAAGAGTAAGAATATCACACAAACGGCACCCATGCATAGGCAATATGAGTCATGGTCTCAGAGTTTAAACCTACTCAGGGATATAAGACCATTATTCAGACAAACTGGGAATGAAATGGAAAATAATTACAAGGCAGTGATACACAAACAGGCAGTGATGTCTTAGAATGATTTTTATTGTTATATAATAAAAAGCAATTAAACAATTTGAAAAGAATAAAGAAGAGAATGGAAAAATAAATGGTAGTATCATTGACTCACAGCGGCTAAAGTCTCTGGACTTCCGTGGAGATGGAGCTGGGGTCCCTTTCCCCCACCTCTGTCCCATCTGGGAGGCTCAGTGGACCCTCCCACGAACTGCCCCCAGGCTTTCAGCTGTGAACCAGAGACATAGGGCAGAGCTACCACCAGCTCTCCCTGTGCTTGGCTGATCATGAGTGGTCCAGGAGGGAGGGAAGGTTCTGGCCCTGGCCCGCCATCCCAATAGAGCCTCAGAAGAAGCCAGAGAAACCCCTGCACCTTGATGGCAGCCATTTTCAACTTCTAGACTCTGTAGCTCGTCAGAGCTCCACCCAAAAAGAAAAGCCATTCTCAAGCCCAGTTAGAGTCCCACCCTATAGAGAAGGCTATTTCAAGCCCAGGTATGCTGGTCGGGGCCCCCGGGGGGGGCGGGTCCCTTTCCCCCCCACCTCTGTCCCATCAGGGAGGCCCAGTGGACCCACCCACAAACTGCTCCCGGGCTTCTCTCTTGCCAAGCACATGCTAAGTTTTCACTGCGTTTGTTCATCATGTTTGGAACTGTGATGAAAGCTGAGTTTACTTTGTTCTTATTCTCCCTCCCCATATCATCCAAGGCAGGAAGCCCAGCTCTCTTTCCATTCTTACAAGGGAAACCTTATTGATGAAGTGTAGCTAACACCCTTTCTTTATCTGGAAGTTGTCCTATACTTCAGCAATTAATTCCTGTCGGGAACGCCGCCGGGGTCCCCGACAGTGTCAGGACAGAGGTTGTCTTCTACCTCCGAGGACGTCGGGAGAACAGATGAAAACTCACGAGTCCGGTGCAGTTCCAAAAATGGCTTTTAATAGTACAAAAGCTCTTCCACAGCACTCCAATATAATGAACAAACTTTAGCTCTGGTCCAAACTTAGACCATACAAAAGAGCCTAAGTCTCCCACCAAAGAGAGAGAGGATCTCACCCGAGCTGAGTCCTACCCAGAAGAAGGAGCAAAAGGCCAAAGAGCAAAAAGCCAAAAGCCAAAAGCCAAAGCAGGAGCCAAAAGCTGAAGGCTGAGGAACCAAAAAAGCAAAAGGTGAAGCGGCCTCAAGTCAGCCCCTTATATACACCTCAAGTCATGCAGCTAGTGGCAGAACCAGGCCTAGAAGCTGGGTGTTCTACCTCTCAAGACGTTCCGCTGCCCGAGGAATGGAACAGGTACTATCACCCTTCCTGGGGTCACTGGGGTCTGTCCAGAGCTCTCTGGGGCTTTCAGCTAAGGAAACCGGCGAAGGCACAGCTCTGAGTTCTGACAGTGGACTCAGGAATGAAGCCAAAGCTGGTGTGGGGGGGAGAGAAATGGGGTGAGGTTTGAGATTCCTTGTTCATGACACCAAGACAAAGGCTCACGGTCCCTGCCATGGCAGTTGCCTTTTGGAGGTGGCTGTGTCTCTGGTCAGATGGTGCCCATCTTTACATGGGTCATATGTCCTCTGGTGGCCTTTGCTAACCTCAAGCTCGCTCCTGGGAAGTTCAAGGGAGCTGGAAAACCATTGGCCACTTGGCAGTAGATAAAGTGGGAAGTAGGAGAGAAGGGAAGGCCCCTGAGGAGGCTTTTTGGAGCTACCCAGCAGGAAATGCTGCCAGGGGACGTGTGCAGGAGGGAAAGTGGGTCCCTGTGTTCATACCTTCCCATTCACTGTTGGGAGTTAGAAAGATGCTCTTCTGACCTGTATTGACAAAGCAAAAACTCTCTATAAGTAAGATCTGCTCTTGTGTGCTGCTGTGATAGTTGTTTTATTATTACTGTGATATTTATTGGGGGCCACACCTGGGGGTATTGCTGATTCTGTGCTCAAGAGTGACCCCTGCATGGTGCTCAGGGGTTCAAACCTGGTGCCAGGATTCAAATTGGGGTCAGCCGCATGCAAGACAAATACCTTAACTCCTACTTGTACTAGCTCTTGGGCCCCAGCTCCCTGCGTGTTGTATGAAAATGGTGGGCATTAGTCACTACTATTGTGCAATAACCCTTTGGCAGCATCTGAGTCCGTTTCATTAATTGATTGATTGATTTTTATTGAATCACTATGAGATAGACCATTACAAAGCTTTTCATGATTGGGTTTCAGTCATACAGTGTTCCAATACCCAGCCCTTCACCAGTGCACGTTTCCCTGGCACCAATGTCTCCAGTTTCCATCCCTCCCCTTGTTTGTTCATTTGGTTGGTGGTTATTTATTGAGCACTGACTTTGTGCCAGGCACTTCAAGTGCCTCACACAGGAAACGAAGAAAAGATCCTCACCTTCTGGGCCTGGCGGCACACTGCTCAGAAAACATGATCTGAGAACCAAGTCTGTTGGGGAGAGAAAGTGAGGGAGAAATGAGACGCTGAACTGAAATGGTGCTGACCTATGGAAGAGTCTTCCTGGACTGTCCATGATGGACTGAGTTTCACAGGGTCCCCTGGAGGAATATTTCTCCAGGCAGAAAGAAGCGAGGTCACGGAGCAATCATGCAGGAATTCTGCCTGAGCCACTGGCAGTGATCTGGAGAGGCCGAACACTGGGGGCACCCCAGGGTGAAAGTGGGGTTCTAGGACCCCAAAGGAGACCCTGCATCTCTGCATTGTCAGGGTAAGTGGAGGGTGAGGCTCTAAGAGAACTAGTGGGTTGTTTATACAGGTACCCTGTATAAACAGGTCCCCTGAGCACCTCTGGGTGTGTCCCTCTCCCAAATAAAACCAGAATTTGCCTTGAACTGGCTTTTAGAAGAAGTGTGATGAAGGGACAGAAAGCGGGGAGAGGTCTCCTTTATGCTTCTCTCCAGGGCCCCATCCCACTCCCAGGCAGAATGAAGAAGGGGTGCAGCCAGGGGCCAGAACAGTAGTACAGCGGGGAGAGCATTTGCCTTACACATGGCCCACCCAGGTTCCATCCCCAGCATCCCATATGGTCCCATGAGCACCGCCAGAGCAGGGAAATGCTGGTGCACCTCACACAAAATCCGGGAGCAGGGTCAGGGATCTCCTTCTGCCCCAGGGGATTGGCGACCAGAAGACGGAGAATGATGTGATAATCCATCAAAGTTTCAAAATGCTTTACTTACACAGGTTCTGGCATCACTTAATTACTTGAATCCTGTTATTCATGGATTTTGCTCGAGCGGGCGCCAATAACATTTCCATTGGACCCTATCACGTGCCAATGTAGCCCAATGGCATCTGGTTGATTCAGGTATATGAAGCGCCTCAAACTGTTCCTTCAGGGTCTTGACAAGGAAGTCTGACCATCTTGTAGGTGGGCGGCCATGTGATCTTTTGACATCTCGTGGGATCCAGTGGGTAACAGCTCTAGTCCAGCGGTTATCTCCAAATCGCATTACATATCCAGCCCATCTGATTTTTGATGCCTTGGCAAATGAGACAGTATCCCTGATTCTGGAATAGCGATGGAGGTCGGAGCTCCGATTCCTTCTCTCACTTGAGTGAGGCGTGATATTCCAAGCATAGCTCTTTCGATTCCTCTCTGGGAGACCCGAATAGCATTCTCATACTGCTTTCATAGGGCCCAGGTTTCTGAGGCGTATGTTAACGCAGGGAGAACGGTAGAGTCAAAGAGATGTGCCCGGAGCCGGAGGTTCTTTGTCCTTTTAGCTATTTCTTTGATGCCTTTGAAGGCATTCCATGCCGCTCTCTTCCTCCTGCACAGCTCAGGTTTTAGGTCGTTCATCATGTTGACTTCTCGACCTAGGTACACATAACTGCTGCATTCAGAGATGTCTGTTCCATTGAGAGTGAATGGGGCCTCTGGAATTAGTTCATTTTTCATAAACATAGTTTTCTTTAGATTCAGCTGTAGACCTATCTTTCCACATTCTCAGTCGAAGTCAGCCAGCATTTTGTTGCTTGGCTAATGTTTGGAGTTATTAGAACGATGTCATCAGCGAGCGGAGGGGGGTGTAGTTGCTGACCGTCTGCCTTCATTCCCATTCCTTCCCATTCTAATTGTCGCCTGATGTTCTTAAGGGTGGCGCTGAAGAGTTTTGGTAAAATGGTATCACCCTGTCGAACCCCTCTTTTGACATCAATGATCACTTGTAGAATGGTGAGTTCCTGGTGGTGAATCCGTAATACAGCTCATGAAGGATCTTGATGTATTGGGTTTGAATACCCTGTTTGGCTAAGGCTTTGATGACCACTTTAGTCTCCACAGAATCAAAGGCTTTCTTTAAATCAATGAGCGTGAGACAGAGCGGTATCTTGTACTCCCTACAAACCTCAATGAGCTTGGTTACCGTGTGGATATGCCCGATTGTGCTGAATCCTTTTCGGAAGCCAGCTTGCTCACATGGTTGTCCTTCACGCATTTGCCTTACACATGGCCCACCCGGGTTCCATCCCTGGCATCCTATATAGTCCCCTGAGCACCGCCAGAGCAGGGAAATGCTGGTGCACCTCACACAAAATCCGGGAGCAGGGTCAGGGATCTCCTTCTGCCCCAGGGGATCGGCGACCAGCAGACAGAGAACAATGTGATAATCCATCAAAGTTTCAAAATGCTTTACTTACACAGGTTCTGGCATACAAATCAGCAATAGGAAAAGCCCCAACCTAGGATTCCGGCTGGGCCCCCACCACATGTAGGCCAAGATGGCTGCCACCATGTGATAAGGCCCTGCAGAGAGGTGACAACAAAGAGGCAAGAAGGGGAGTACCAACAAAAAGGGCAGAAAGCGGGCTACAGTTTTTATATCCCTGCAACACAGACATCAACTCCAATGGAGAGCAGTGGGTCAAATCCAGGACCTCACCTAGGAGGCCCTTTGAGATGTTAATGTTGCCTATATTGGCAAGATCTGCCTAGGAAAGATCTGCCTAGGAAAGATCTGCCTAGGAAAGATCTGCCTAGGAAAGATCTGCCTAGGAAAGATCTGCATAGGCAAGATCTGCCTAGGAAATGCCCTTGCAGGGTAGCATGGAGGAGGGGCTCCTGAGATGAACTGTATCAGAATACAAAGGCATGTATCGGTACCAAAGAATATTCTGAGCCAGTTATATATTTCTCGAAGCCTTCACAAGAGTTTAATTTTTACTTCATGGTTGTTCTGTATATTAACCTTTGTTCTGTATATTAACTCTTTATTAGAGAGCCATGCTTGCTTGCTTGCTTGGAGGCAAACAGCATTTCTCTCTGGTCTAATTACTTAGAGATCCAACTTGGCCAGGCAAATATACCAGTAAGATCTAGCTAGTCCCACGATGATTGTGACTGCATGAGAGAATATTTATACCCGCCAGTATAGAGTGTCTGACTGTCCTATCTACAAAGTGACCTGCAGGAGGTAACAACTCCAGGCCAGATGCAGAGGCTCTGGGCAGCAGTGTACTGCAACACCCCAGGAGTGATTGCTGGGTGCAGACCCAGGAGTAACCCCTGAACATTCCTGTGTGGCCCCTCCAAAAAATAGGGGAGTGCAGCCAGGGCCCTGCGCCCTTTCCTAACTCCCTAAGACTGGAGCCCTGCAGTGCCTCCTCCATTGCCATGATATATGCAAGTCCTGCATACCCTTAATATATATCAGTAAGGACTTGTGGGCATATATATACGCGCGGTTCATCAATAAATGCTGGACTTAGAGATGCCTACAAGAGTATGCTACCTGCATGGCAGAGCCTGGCAAGCTACCCATGTTGTATTTGATATATATGCCAAATACCAGTAACAATTATAGACCTCATTCCGGAATGGATTGAGGCTCTTTATGTTCCTGGAGCAAGCATATGCCTTGGGCTCTACTAGCATGAGACAGGACATATGGAGATGTTACTGGGGCCTGCTCGAGCAAATCGATGATGAACGGGAAGACAGTGACAGTGAATCCAATCGGGAGGGGCATGTCAACAAAGAATTCTAAACAGAGTGTAGTGCCACACCCTATTGCAGGTATAAACAAAGGTTATGCCAAGGACTAAGGAGATTATCTCTTATGTAAAACACTGGAGAGAGAGAGGGCTGATATAAAGCAATACATCTTAACTTCATGAACTTCATGTAATCTAGATGGTACCCACAAGGTCCTTTTTATTATTATCTGCACCAGGGTGATTCTGAGTATCTTGTTCTCGTACTGAAAGGGTCACACTCGCCTGCTTAGAGCAAACTAGTATGATCCTTCCTATAGTCTTCCTATAGTCTCAGCATAGCCAGGGTAGTAGTCTCCTGGTAAATTCTAACTGTCCCATGCTGGGTGCAGTGGGTATAAAGAGGAGCTGTGCCCAATCTAGAAAACATAGAAGTCTTAGTAGATGTATAAGTCAGAAGTTATTCAATCAAGGTGACTTCTGTAACTGCCACACCCTCTAGCAGTGTTTACATAGAAGAGAGGTCTCATTAGAATGAACCTTGGCTTAAATAAGATTAAGCTGGGAGTGGGCAAAACAACAAAACTCCCAGAATAGCTAAACCTGTCCTCCAACAAATTCCAAAGCTAAGTTCAAACAGAACTCTTTTTATGGCATTAAGCCATGATTGTAACACTTACTGCACATGCTGGATATTCTCAGTAGATGGGAACTTGGTAAAGTGCTGAAAAGTTTAGGAAAAAAAGGATGGGAGGGACAACAATCCTAAGGCTAGAATCATGGACCTTAGTCTTTCTACCCAAAGCTTGAATTAGTTCCTCTTTCGCTTTTCTCTTTGGAAGGAAAGCTACATTTTCATTCACTGTCACATGAAAATCCTTTAGAAAAATAAAGAATCTGCATGAGGGCCTGTGCCCATTTGTCAGCATGTAAAAAAACATGGAAAAGTAACAGAAGACAGACCTTCACCCACGAAGCCCTTAAAGGTTTAACAGGGCAGGAAATGTTGCAGGCAGATAAGCAGTGGGGCTCTGATAGTGATATTTGGGAAAATAATAAAATTTAAGAGGAAACTGACTAGCCCTAAAAGTAGACCAAAGGCGTGAAGACCACAACTCTTTGAGATGCAAAATGTGAGCTCTTTGGAGATGGAGAAACTAGGCACCAACAATCCTGTGCAGAAATCTGCCTCCCACCCACCAGCAGAAATCTAAGGCCCCACCCAAGAAGTGTGGATGCCCTCCCCAGAAAAGGGGAAGCTACAGAATAATCTAAAGATCCTGAAAGGACCATCAACAGTGCAAGGCTTTCCTTGTGACAATGCCTGCATTAGCTTTTATTTATATATGTAGAGAAGTTCAAGACCATTTGAAGGAATTGTTTGCAGTTTCCTCTCAAAAGCCATTCAAGACAAGCTCTTTCAAGCTCCTGTTTTCTCTTGAACACACCTCTTCACTTCTCTTCTAAACAGCATTTTCTACTCTAGAGAAGTGCCCTCCTCTCTCTCTCTCTCTCTCTCTCTCTCTTGATTAACCCAAAAACCAAAATAAGTATATAAATAAAATAAAACTGCTAAGAGAATCATTTCTGGCCCTAAGTTCTTTAGTCTCCTTAATGTGTTTCCAAGAATGTTATTTTGCACAATAAGGCTACAAGCACTCAGGCAAAGGAAGCTGGCCTGGGATGTGGCCTGCATAACTAGTTTTCTCTGTAGGCATTCTGATCTTCACTAAGGAATAAAAACTTCACAATCTTGAGTGATAATCAATAATTACTGAGGCCCTGATGCGACTGGCCAGTGTGCTAAGCTCTGAGGATTCACAATGTGAAATCTAAAGTCCCAAGCCCTGGAGCTGCTACAACCCAGCCAGGAAGCGAGATCAAAGATGAGAAAGATAGTCGAGCCTGGTGGCCCTGCCGTGCCCCGGGCCGCCGGGCCTCCGGTGGCTGGGGAGGCTGGCGCCGGCTCGCGCCGGGCCTGCTGCCAGGACCCCGAGGAGGGCAGATGGGTTTGGGGAGTGGGCCCGTCGCCTCTGGGGGTCCGGCAGCCGGATGAGCTCGCCCATCCACTCACTTTTTGCTGTCCAGGCAAACTGCCTCCACCAGATCAACAGAGCAGCCGTGGCCGGGCCGGGGCGTGTGGTCAGTGAAAAGTAATGTCTTTTAATGCACTGCATTCCACGAAGAGCAGGAAAGTTTGTTGGGAGGGAGATATAAAGAGGAAAGAAATGACATCAGAACCCGCAGGGTTGAGGTGCGGGAGGGGGAGGGAGGTTGGGACTTGGTGATGGGAGATGGATTGGGCGGAGGATGCGTGTTGGATCACTGTAGAACCAAAACTCTACAGAGCTCTTTCAATTAAAAAAAGGTGGGATCTACACAGTGGGAATTAGTGGTTGGTAAGACAGAGAAGGGAAAGTGTGCTAATATTTGTCAAAGTGTATACGGTGAGAAAAAATATACATGATGCTCTAAAGTGTTGCATCCACATGTGTAGAGAAGAGAGAAGAGAGAGAGAGAAGAGATAAAAGAACTAGGGGAGGGGGAGGGGAAGTGGGGCATTGGTTTTGGGGAAATGGGCACTGGTGGAGGGATGGGTGCTGGAACACTGTATGCCGGGAAACCCAAACATGAACATCTTTGTAACTGTATACACGGGGGTGTAAAAAAAAAAAAAAAGATGAGAAAGATAAATAATTTAGACCAGAAAGAAGATCATCCAAAGAAGATACTCCTGGGAGGTTCAGTGCAGAGGGTTCCCTTCAGAAGAAAGCCCTAGAACTGAGCTTTAAAATATGAGAAGGACTGAAACTCCAAACCGGAGTAAAGCAGAGTTTGCCACGTCCAATCCAATGTCTGCAGAGAACTGTGACGCTGCTGCTCATGGCAACACCACTAGTGGTGATGATGATAGTGGTGTAGTGATGATGGTGGTCATGATCACGGAAGCAATTTTGCAGCCTGGAGACAACTATATTCTTTGTTCAAGTGGTAGAATAAAATATGTCTTCTAATGAAGCACGCTTTATTTTTGTTCACAAGAGGACCTTGAATTAGAGGAACTTTTATACTATGGAAAAGTTGCCTGAGCAAGAGTAATAGGTGCCTTTTTTAAAATTGATTACAGTATTCACATGTATTTATTATTTTAAATTTTGTCACTGTGATATTATGAAGTTATTCATAACTGGGTTTCAGGCATACATGTTTCAACACCAAATTCCTTTATCAGTGTTCACTTCACTCACCAATTCCCCCCTCCCCAATCTGTCACTCACTCACCAGTCAAACTGTGTGAGGGAAAGCATTCAGTGGGGAAAAAGAGGAGTGCTAAAAGGTAGTAATGCAGTAACATATTAGGTATGAAACCCTCTCAGCAACTGTCCTGTAAGCCACAGTGCCAGAAATGCACATATGGAAAGGTAATAGTTAGAGGTAAAGGATGCTCTGAAAGAAACCATGAAAGGAGGAAAGGGGTGAAGTGAAGTCACTCACCATCCATAGACAGAGTTAGCAAGAGGCTCATCTGCTGGGCGAATGTTTCCTGACCAATGCAGGAAGCATCCCTTGCCCTCCCTCCTAATGGCATTTGTTGACATGGGATTTGGCCCACTCCAATGTTCCAGGAGTTCTTAAATCATCGCTCTGATGGATTTAAGCCAATCACAGTCACCTGTCTCCCCAACTACTATGACAGGCTCGGGATGGACACAAGAGCAAAAAGAGCCAGAAGCAAAAGAGCATCTGGGCAAGAACTGAGTGTTGAAAGGAGGTAAAGTGATAAACATGATACCCTTTCAGTCATGGCATTGCAAAACACAGAGCCTAAAAAGGAAAAAGGTGGATAGAGTGAGAGAGAAAGGAAGAGAGAAAGAAAGAAGAAAAGTGTCATAGAGGCAGGCTGGGGATATGGGGGTGGGAGGATGGGGGGCTATTGGTGGTGGAAAATGTACGCTAGTGAAAGGACAGGTATTGGAACACTGTACAACTGAAACCCAGTCATGAGCAACTTTGCAACTGTGTATCTCACAGTGATTTAATACAAAATCTTAAAAATAAAAAACACCAACAAAAAAGAATTCCTAAAGATTTATATAAGAACAGTCAGAGGGAGCCTTTCTCTTTCCTGGACAAAGACCATCAAGGAGCATTTGTGAGTCTGCTGTTACCAGCAGTGGCCTGAGAAAAAGGAAAAAGTACTGAAGATTCTGGAAACCAGGAGATGTCTGAAGACTGAGGAAAAAGTCAAAGTTATATTTTAAAAACAGAAACTAAAATTCAGAACTGTTTAACACACGTGTTATTTGATCAAACAAGTATTGCCTGAATGTTTCAATATTTCTGAACCTTTTAGTTTTGTAAGCCAAGAACTATCTTCCTGACTTTTTCTTAATTTTATTTGAGTTGCTTTTTCTCTCTTTTATAACCAAAATATTCTTAACTGGTGACAATAGACAAGTAGTCTCAGATTATTTAATATCCTATCATTTACTGCCTGAGAATCTTCAAGTATTAACTTTTTATGTAAAGCAAACATACTGCAATATTTTCTAAGCTTAATGTACAATGGATACATGCAATTTCAGCCCATATTTGGAAATATGACATGTGAATGTCTGTCAAATCCATCAGGTCAGAATGATTACTGCATAATAGCATATTCTAATAAGGTTTTATATTCCAAATTGAAGTTCATCTTTTAAGATAATTACATCTGGAATACTGCATTGTGGGTTCATAATACATTCACATGTAGGGGATCTTAAAGCATTATGCATATGAGATCATTTAAATAAAGCATTTACCACCATTTACTTTCATCTTGAATGCAATGACTTGCTATTCATGCAGGCAGTTGAACCCTGCCTGACATTAGCGCCCTAAGGGTCTCCTTAAATAGGAATCTCAGCTCAGAGAATGAGCAGTGGTGAGAGGGGTGTACTCAGAGGCGCATGGGGAGGAGCTGCAGTGCCTGCACGGCTTTCTAATGCCCAGGTGCCTCCACTGAATACATGGCACCTCTATATCCATTTCTCTAGGTCATCAGAATGTGTGTTAGGCACATAAAGCTCTGCACAGTGAAACAGAGAGAACCACTAGAATCGCCCTTATTAAGTCATGCCAAGTCCACTGGTAGAACTTTACAAGAAAAAAATACCAAACCTCATCAAAATATGGGAATAAAAATGGGAATAAGAAACTTCCACAAAGTTTCTTTTTGTGGAAAGAAAACAAAATATGGGAATAAGAAACTTCCGCAAAGAAGAAATACAAATGGCCAAAAGACATATGAAAAAATCTACATCACTAATTATTAGGGAAATGCAAATCAAAACAACGAGATATCAAGAAGAATAAGACTAACCAGTGCTGGTGTGGGTGTGGGGAGAAAGGGACTTTCCTTCATTGTTGCTGGGAATGCCTACTGGTCCAGCCTTTTTGGAAAACAATATGGGCATTTCTCAAAGAACTAGATATTGAGCTGCCATATGACACAGCAATACCACTTCTGGGAATATATCCCAGGGACCAAAAACAAAAACGCAGAAATGCCATCTGCATTTCTATGTTTATTGAAGCACAATTCACAATAGCCAGATTATGAAACAACCTGAGTGCCCGAGAACAGATGACTGGATAAAGAAACTCTGGTACATCTACACAATGGAAGATGATGTGTTAGAAAAAATGAAGTCATGAAATTTGCTTATAAATGGGTGGACATGGGGAGTATAATGATGAGTGAAATGATTCAGGAGAGAACAGATATTGAATGATTGTACCCATTTGTGGGATGTAAAAAACATAATGTGAGACTAATACCCAAGGGCCAGGAGGATTGGTCCACAGTTGGAAGCCTACTATTAAGTGCTGAGGGAGAAGGCAGTTGGGATAGAGAAGGGACAACTATGACAAAGATAGCTGGAAACGGAAATGATCACTCTGGATAAGAACTGTGTGCTGAAAGTAGGCAAAAGAACAAAACATGGATGGATCTGGAAATTTCCATGCTGAGTAAGGTCAGTCAGAGGGAAGAGACCAACATTTCTCATATGCAGGATATATAGAAACAACAGGATATATAGAAACATATATAGAAACATTTCTATATATGTTTATTACATTTTTATTATATCTCATCATTTTATTATATAAACATATATGTTTATATATGTTTATTATATTATTATGTTTATATTCTCATAATATAAACATATTTATATTATTGAATAATAATAGCCCAAAAGGCAATGGAAACAAAGAACATGAAAACTTGGGGCCAGAGCGATAGTCAGTGGGTAGGGCATTTGCCTTGCATGCGGCTGGCCCATGCTGGCCCTGGTTCAATCCTCAGCATCCCATATGGTCCCCCGAGCACCACCAGGGGGTAATTCTTGAGAGAAGAGCCAGGAGTAACCCCTGAGCATCGCCGGGTATGACCCAAAAAAGCAAAAAAAAAAAAAAAAAAAGAAAAACTGGTCTTCAGTAGGAAACATGGCACTTGAGGACCTGGGGGACAGAATAGGAGGGGGCTACGACAATGGTGGAGCGAAGTTTTACCAGAAAGGAGGAAGGGGAGCTGAAAGGCAGTGAAGTGTTATGTATGAACCCCTGGCAGTAACAGTACTGTAAGTCACAATGCCAACAATTATTAAAAAGTATCTTTCAGAGAGGCAGACTGGTGGTGGAAGGCAACCAGGTAGAGGGAGATGCAGCATTGCTGAAGGGAAGTAGACACTGGTGAAGGGACTGGTGTTGAAACACCATAGGCCTAAAATAAAACTATAAAGAATTATAATTGATGGTGACTTGATTTTTTAAACCTAACATTCATATAATAAAGCATTCTAGAAACTGAGGGGGAAAAAAAGGGTATTTCATAATGATTAAGGGCAATCATTGAGAAAAAAAAGGGCAATTCACTGGTAAAATATAATACTCTATATGTATGTGCCATACACATATTAACTTTATTTGTAATGTTCTGATGTCAATCTACTGGAAAATAAAATAAAATTACAAACAAATCAAAACATCAACTGCTTTAGAATAAGATGAATATAATATAGAAAATTTCTACCCTGAAAATTATAAAATATACTCATGAAAATTAAACAAATCCTAATAAACAGATTACTAATAAGCATAAAATATAAATTCAAGGATTGACCCAAATGTGTTAAAGTCCTTCTGTTTTCATTACAGATTGGCCTATAACTTTAATGTAGTGCTAATAAATTCTTAGCTTTGTGGAAGGAACGGCAAGATAATTTTAAAATTTCTAAGAAAATATAAATATATGCCAGTGTTCTACTAATTGTTGGAAGCAGTAATGCCAGACTAGAACTGAGCATTGTATGCAAAAGGATATACATGATAGTCCCTAAATATCTGTCAGGCAAGCCACAATGTGTAAGAGAATGGAGAGAGAGAGAGAGAGAGAGACAGAGACAGAGACAGAGACAGAGACAGAGACAAAGAGAGAAGAGGGAAAAGTGCCTGCTATAGAGGCATAGAGGCAGGCTGGGGGGTGAGGGAGGGAATCAGGGGAGATTGGTGGTGGGAAACGGGCCCTAGTGGAGGGATGGGTGCTGGAACACTGTATGACTGAAACCCAATCATGAACATTTTTGTAATTGTATAGCACACAGTGGTATAATAAAACTAAATTAAAAAAAAAATCTTGAGAACAAGACTGGGGAATTTTTTAAAATAAAGCTAGAAGCAGAGAGACAGCTCTAAGTGCTGAGCACAGACCAAAGCCCTGGGTTGGATCCCCAGCACTGCATGATCCCACACAAACATACCACCAGGGGCAACTAATTCTGAGCACCATAAAAGGATTCCCCAAGCACCACCTAGTGTTGAGTGAAAATCAATAAATACATAAAACTTAAAATAAAGTTACAGTAACCAAGATGATTCTGTACTGAGCAAGACAGATAAACAGATCTGTGGAAAATAATGGAAGATGCCAGCATAGGGCATTTACATCCACACAAATATGGACACCTGAGTTTCATAATACAGCTGTGGAGAAGGAAAGCCATCTAACTGTTGCAGTACACTGTTGTCCAAAGCCTCTGCATCTTGCCTGGAATTGCCTCTCTGCAGGCCACTTTGTAGATAGAATGTGGCAATTTATCTTGAATGTGGCAGTTTATCTTACTCTGTATTCTATGTTAGTTGGTATAAATATTTTCTCTCACACTGCCACAATCATCATGGGACTAGCTAGATCTTACCAGTATATTTACCTGGCACATTGGTTCTCTAAGTAATTAGACTAGAGACAAATGCTGTTTGCCTCAAGCAAGCAGTGTGGCTCTCTAATAAGTCTAAAGGCTAATAATATACAAAACAACTGTGAAGTAAAGATAAGACTCTTGTAAAGGCTTGGAAAAATCATACCAATCTGTAGAATATTCCTTGGTACAGATGCATGCCTTTGTATTCTGCGATACAGTTTATCTCAGATGCCCCTCCTCCACTCCACCCTGCAGGGGGCTTCCAAGGCAGATCTTGGCTGGGTAACATTAACATCTAAAGGACCTAGGTGAGGTCCTGGGAGAAGTTACTTGAGGGAAATTGACCCCAACTGCTTGCAATTGGAGTGGGTTGTCTGTGTTGCAGGATATAAAATTGTGGCCTGCTTTCTTCATGCTCTTTCTCTTTCTCCTTTTGCCTTTTGCCTTTCACCCTCTCCTCTCTGTTCTCTTCCCTGCTGGGTCTTAACACGTGGTGGCAGCCATCTTGGCCGAGGGTTCTGAATGTACATCTGGCTGAGGCCCAGCCAGGAACCTAAGTTCAGGGTTTTCCTGTTTCAGGATAGTATACCAGAAAATGTAAGAGTGAAGTCTTTTTAAAACTTTGCTGAATTCTTGTGTGTTTCTCCATTCACTGGCCACCGATCCCCTGGGGCAGAAGGGGATTCCATGACCCTGCTCCCGGATTTTGTCGGGGTGCTAAGTGCTCCTCAACATCTAACAAATAGTGAAATAGTACTGGAATACCTGGAACTTTGTATGATATCAAAATTAACCTCAGCCCCTACTTCATTAGTCTCCATTGGACCGTTATATCATATCTAGGTGGGAAAACTTAAGGATATAAAGCTTCTTGAAGAACTCAGGAAAGCGTATCTTTGAGACATGGAATATGCCAAAAACATTCCATAGCAGACAACAAAGTTATCATAATAAAGAGGGGTGGAAAGTATATCTGACATTACCAAATGTATTTCTTATCAAAATACTCCATTCAGTACATATACAAGCCAAAAATTGAAGAAACTATTTCCACTGCAGACATTTAAGAAATGACTCGTATTCCAGAACAAAAAATGGAGTTTAATTTTTTTTAAAGACATGATAGTTCAAGAAAGAAGATAAACACACTCAGTAAAGTAGGTTATTAATGTCTCTGGTCATCATAAAATGCAAATTAAAATCAGTAGGAGAAATATTCCACACAGTCAGAAACAACAAATGTTGACAGTAACAAATGTTGTTAAAGAACAACAACAGGTATATGATCCAACAATTTTATATCAGCATTTGGCAGCTTCTTATTCAATGTTTATCTAATCCATTTCCCACAATTTAGATTGCCTAGGTAAGCACAAAAGAGGAAATAAAGATATTGGTTCACAAAAACTGAGAACCAGGCTGATCTTGGAACCATCATCATAATGGGAAAAAAAGAAGAAAAAGGGGGCTCAGTAGGGTTCTCAACAGACACTAGGTTCCACAGGGCCCCTGGCTAAGTTCAAGACTGATGACAGTTTTATTTACCCCTGCCCCCAAAAGACAAAGGATCAAGATCACAGGCTCTTGAAAGTCTAAAGCTCTTACTTTCCACTTTAAAAGCTCTCTCCACTCATTCTTCAGTCCACCTCATTCCACACACACAAAGTCTGCTAGAGACATATACTTCACAAAAGGTTGGCGGGAAGGGAGTTAAGGGGCAATGGAACTTAATTCCAAAACAATGAGGTGAGAAAAAAAAAACCATTCTCAGGGCCAATTGCTAAGGGATCTTGTCCTGGGACTATGCGCCTCACTATGACAAAGGCAGAATCCTGGCATGTTGTTTTCTCCTTTCCTTAGCTGGCAAACAATTGTTGCGGTGGCCCACGGTGTGACTTGGCGGGGAGAGAGGATGGTCCCCCCAGCCGCCCTGCCACCGGGCGCTGGGCGGTGGCGAATGGTGGCGGGGGGCGTGCGGGTTTGGGGGCCCGGGTGCGTGGGATTGTTTGCAGGAGGAGCAGTCCCAGGTGCCAAGGTTCTTGTCCCCCGCGAAAAGAATTTTCAGGAGTCGCGGCGTGAGTAAGTGGTTTTATGGGGTGGGGAGGGGGGGGGGGAGAAAGAAAGGGGAGAGAGGCGGGCTGCTGGGGGGGGGGGGGGGGTCGGCTGGGGGGGGGGGGGCTGCTGGATTAGGCTGGGTCCTGGCGGGGGTGTTCCTTCAGTGTTTGGCTCGGTGGCTTGGGCTCCCAGTTTATCCATGCGCCCCCCACAACACAATCATCTTAATAATATTTCTAGTCATTTTGTATAAATGCTGTAAGAGATACAGATCGTCATCCACACCCAGGATTAGATGTATAGAGTGGCTATTCCTAGGGACATCTTTCATATATTCCTCTTGGCCAGGTGGGTTTATTTCTAACCCTCATAGGTTTTTCTTTTTAAAAATCTATTGCTTATCTTTTGATAAGAACAGAGTTTTGATCCATGACTGTACTCTCAGCTTATTTTATTGCTCAGGACATTTAGTCTGTCCCATGAAGAGGCCAGGGTAGCTTACTCCCAGCTTGCCCTGGGTCCACCCAGTCCTGTGATGGGAGCCTTCTTTTACGGTATAAGGAATTAGAACCAATTTAAGGGCATCTAGGTTTTTAAGTTAGGAAATACGATGGATGCCCAGGAGTAACTAATTCAGAGTTGATAAACTCCAATATTATAAATGCGTAGCCTTAACTATCTTCCTGTGTATATACAAAAGCCTTTGTACTAGCATAAGAATATACAAAGGAATACAGGAAAGAGAGAAACAACCTTTCCTTTACAATTCAAAACCCAGGGCTGGCAAGTAAGAGACGGCTGTGCACCAAGTGTGATCCAACAGGGAAGGAGAAGGGAGAAGAAGAGAAGTGGAAGAGAAGGGAGGAATTAGAGAGGGAGGGGGAACATATAGTTAAATAACCATGAAGACAAAGAAGCAAATCTATCAGTTCTACCTTGAATAACCACCTAGATAGGTGCCACACAGAAGGGGTGGTTGTGCAGAATGAGATTCAGATAAAACTTCAGAAGCTGAAAACAGAAAATGCCTTGAGGGGAGTTGGGCAGGGCTAGATGGTGGGGTGCCCGCTTTTATTTGACCTCCTAGTATTTATTTTTAGTTTGGAATTTCTATTCTTTCTCACCATATACAAATACAGCTTTAATATGTGAACAATGGCCAGCAAATACAACCAAAAAGGGTGAACATGTTAAACTTAGTTGGATGACAGGGAGAGAGAAAGAGGGACTGATAATAGAAGGAAGTTTAGTAGGTAGATTATGAAACAAGGGTCTTTTGTGTCTGATTTTACAGATAGACTTTAGACAAGAGGGTTAGAGGGAAATAGTAAGGGCAGCACAGGTGCTAGCCGGCTCTTCCCTGTAAACTCCCAGAGATGAGGAGCGAGTGCCCGCTGCAGTCCCCAAGGGACAGCCCATCTATCTGACTCCAGCACAGTTTGTATTCAGAATGAACTGCATGTTCTGATGGAAATGTTTGCCATAAGGACTGTTCTGCCACCTTCTTGGCATTAAAGTCGGAAAGAAAAAAAAAAGCATCAATCCATCCAGCTGCTTTTAAATTGACTCTCAATATGCCGTCCACCTCCCCAGGACCGCTTCTCTGAGAGATCCCTACTGCCATACCTCCTCTGTCATTGACGGAAGCCTGTGGAGTGCTGATGGGCTGGCAGGGTTCCCCTCTGGCCTGCAGCCTGCCCCTCCTCAGTTAATCCAGACAAGGAACTGCCTGAATTCAACATGCTCTCTTATACTTACTTCTCATCCCACTGTTACTTTTTTCTATTTTTTTCCTTTTTGGGTCACACCCAGCTATGGTCATGAGTTACTCCTGGCTATGAACCCAGGAATTACTTTTGGTGGTGCTTGAGGGACCATATGGGACACCGGGGATCAAGCAACCTGGGTCACCTACGTGCAAGACAAATGCCACTGTAATATCACTCCAGCTCCACGCCCCACTGTTTCATGAAGGCTCCTCTACCCAGTCAGAAATTCCTGCCAGTTTCTCAAGGTCTACTCAGTTTATTTTTCCATTCTTCTAGTCTTTTTTTTTTTTTTTTTTGGTCAGTGAGTGATTCAGTTTCTGAATCCAGTTACCATCTCCCCAGGTGGCAACTGGCGCTATGAATATTTCACACAGTGCCCAATTCCATAAAAAACTGCTCTGTTGTTTGCACATTTTTAGGCAATTTTCTTTTTATTCCACGGTACTGGAACCAAAAGCAGTAGTGTTTGGTTTTCAAAGGCCACAGTTCAGATCCCAACTCCGCTGCATTCTCAGGCAATGAACTAACCTTACACAGTCTCATTTTCCTCATGAAAATGAAGACGTTCATAGTATCCACCTCACAGAACAGATGCCAAGGCAGAGTGTCTTTAGCACAGTGACTGTATCCAATAACTGCTATCAATCCCTTTAAAGTTTACTTTTGAGGTCTTCTAGTTTACAATAGTATTGGGGTTGTTATTTTACACTTGTAGAGCTACCACACCAATCCTCCACAGCCACCCCTGGGAGCCTTCCTTCCCTCCTCCAGCCATCAGCTCCCAGTTCTATTGATTCCCATCTCAGGCTTTGTTTCCATTGGGAACTGTCTAATTTCCTTCCTTCCTCCCTACAGTAGAGCAAGATTGTCTGATATTTATCTTATACTTTCTGACTCACTTAACTTAGTATGACACCCTCGTTATATCCAAGTTGCTGCGTCAAAAAGCAAAATTTCATCTTCTCTCACAGTTGAACAGTATTCCATTGTGTATACAGATCACAGTTTCTTTAACCACTTCTCTGTTGTTGGGTACTTGAGTTTTTTTTTCTGATCTTAGCTATTGTAAATTATGTGGTGATGAACAAAGGTACACACTGTGTCTTTCCAGATTAATGTTTTTGTATTCTTGGGGTAGATTCCAAAGAGTGGAATTGCAAAGCAATATGGAAGTTCTATTCCAAATGTTTTAAGGCTCTCCAAACCATTATCCAGAGAGGCTGAATCATGCAATAGTACCATCAAAAGCAAATGAGATTTCCTTTTTCATTTTATCTTTCAGGGGTCCTTGTTTCCGGCCTTCATCCAATGGTTCATTCTGACTGGTGTGAGACGATAACTCACTGTTGCTTTGACTTTCGTTTCCCTGATGATCAATGATGATGAGCACTCTTTCATGTGCCTGCTGGCCACTTTATGTCCTCCTTAAGGAACTGTCTGTTTATTTCCTCTCCATTTTTAATGGGGCTGCTTGTTTTCTTTATACTGAGCTTTGGGAGTGCTTTATATATCTTGGATATTAATCCTTGTCTGATGTCTGGGGTACAAAATATTTTTTCACAATGAGTGGAGTGTCTTTTTATTTCAGGTTTTATTTTCCTTCATGGTACCGAAGCATTCTGGTTTGAGGGAATTACGTATGAGTATTTCTGCTTTTTGTTTTCTTTTGCCAGTGAGGTTATCACTGGTGATTCCTCTGAGACCAAGATGTTAGAGAGTCCTACCAAAGTTTCCCTCAACACGTTTGACAAGAGGCAGTCTTGATATCAAGATCTGTTTCATTTTGAATTAACATTTTTGCACAGTGTGTGATAGGTCTAAATTCATATTTTTTGCACATGCTTAATTGGTTTTCCCAACAACATTTGTTGGACAGATTCTCCTTTTCTTTACTACTTCTTCAAAGAAATGAGAAACTTGTAACCAAAGTCAAATAATCCCACATCAGGTTTCTTACACTTGATATTTTCAAGAATTGTTTTTGGATTTTTTAAAGAAGTTTATAATTTGAATTTGATGTAATCTTAAAAACAACATTTTAAAAACCTACAAGGATATCTCCTGACTTTCTAGACAGCGCTCCTTAGAGGACCAAGTCCTGCTAGAGTCCCAAGGCCTCGGGCTTTCATTTCTCTCATCTGTAAAGTAGAATTTCATTTTCATCAAAATTTCATAAAGATGCATTTTGGCCACATTCTTAAACAGATGGAACTATAATCTTAGGTTTTAGTGCTATAGGTTTATCTAATCAATGAGGGATTTATGCATTCCCAAGCTTGATGTTTAGGAAAGGAAATAGGGATTAAAAAGAAAGACACAATGAGGACTTAAACAGATTTATAGCAAATCATTATTTGAGGACAAGAATGACAGGGTTGCGATTAAGGAAAGTTTCTCTCAATAACATTTCTCCAGTTGCAATAGATGAAAAAAGCCTTTTCTCATTTTTAATCATTCTCTGATAAAAATGGTTTAAACCAAAGAACTTCTCTACACAGTGATTTGCACAGATTTAGGGAAATACCGGCAAGATCATCATTCAGTCACAGAACTAAAGCTATTCTGTCTGACAACAAGAGTAGGAATGAGATGTTCACAACTGACAACGACGCTGCCGCTGTGCTTACTACAGATTAAACCTGAGAGAAGTGACCTTCTCACTGAACCCTGCCCCAGACCCTACCAACACCATCCCTCCTGCCCACACAGAACACTTGAGGGATGTTCCACCTCCCAGGAGTTGGCACAGCCTCAGCATGTGTTGCGTGTTCCTGACTGCTGCAGACCCAGAACACTTGAGCCTTTCAAGGTAACATGTTTTCACTGTCACAAGGGCATTGTAGTTATTGTCCTCCCGACTCAGAATGCCCTGGTTGATTCTTTTTCATAATTTTCTCCTCAACAATTTATAGTTAATGGTTATCTTTCTAAGTCTTAAAATCGCAATCAGGGCCCAGAGAGTCAGCACAGAAGGTAATATATACTGCCTGGCATATAACTGCATGAGCCATTACCCCAGTACAAATCCCCACCACCACATATGGTCACATAAGTACTGCCAGGGGTCACTCCTGAGCACAGAGCCAGAACAGCCCCTGAGCACCACCAGCTATAGGTCTCCCAAATTAAAAATATATAAATACATAGGGGTCAGAGAGAGATAGTATAGAAGGTTAGAGTCTTGTCTTGCACATGGCTGACCTGGGCTCAATCCCTGGCACCACATAAGATAACTCTGGGTCAGAGTCAGGAGTAAGCCCAAGCACTGCCAGGTGTGGTCAACCTCCCACCTCCAATTATACATATGTAATGATTGTGTAATTCACTAATATTGGCTGTGTCTAAATTTTTCTATTGAAAGTTTTCCTAGTACTGGTTTGCACAAGTGTTTGAAAATTATTTATTGACTAGGAGAATGAAAGAATTTTTATCCTCAGATCATAAGAATCTTGGGCTACCAATTTAAAGTGCAGCAAAGCTTTAGACTACAACTGATATTCAAACTAAAATTCTGAGGAACAGGTTGACACATATATAATAATACTCTATGCATGCATGTTTGTGATGTGTTTTGTGTGTGTGTGCATGTGTTCATGCATGTAGCATGCAAATATACTAAGGTGTAAGTGCTTCTGGTCCATGTTCATGCCCTCACCCCTTCCTTGCCTTTGTGCTCCAGGTTCCCCTGGCATACAGTCTTTTCCACCAGCAGATGCCCACTGCCAGTCATTTTTGCTTTTCTGAATCCTCTCCCAGAAGCAAGAGCTTCCTGTGATTTGGCAGCCTCATTGACATTCACTGTTGAGGGCTCTGAGACTCCTGATCTAAGGGTTCACTTTATTCCAAAGTCTGCCCTGTCTCTGTCATTATACACAGGAACTGTTACTGCTGGAGAAAATATCCAAAAGATAAATCCTCTTTCTCTCTCTCTTAGTTCACTGGGTTACTATTCTTGGATTGAGGACCATGACCTTTAAGACAGAAGGGTTATTTTGTACTTTTTTTTTTTAAGTCTGGGATGAATTGTAGACACTCTATGACATTTTCTGTAGAAGATGTAATCTACTTTTTAATCTCTTTGAAAACAATGGCAGAGATTTAAGAAAAATCAAGATTATGTCCACAACTATGAAAATAAAAGCTGTTAGAAAAGCACTAAAACATTTCACATAATACTATTGCATCTGAGAAATAAATATAGTAGGGTTTCATTCATTTCTGTGTTCATCAATTTAATAAGATTTACTGCATGTTAAATATGGGCCTCACTGTACTTCTAAATAGTTGGTACAACATGGGATACGACAGATAGAAGTTTTACATATACACAGGGAGCTATATCTTTTTGCCTACAAATATAAAGATTCAGAACATTAGGAACCCGCTTCCAATCACTGAAGAGCTCTCCTCCACAGCAAGGAGGGCATTGCTCTTCCACATTATGTGCACTGCCCAATTATTGTATGGCTTTCAAAGTACTGGGTTGTGAAATTAAGCTTTTACTAACATTTTAAAATTAAAAACATATAGTGTAAAATGGTGATAACATGGTATTTGTATATTATCAATATTCCACATAGATATTGGTATAGTCTGATTCTGATATAGAATCTATATCACAGCTAGTTACCATGAAATTGCACGAAAGCATAGCTCCCTAGGCCAGAGGCACAATTATTTCCTATTTCACACGAGAGCTTATAGTGATGGTGAGATATGCAGCTGATTCTTCTGGATAATAAGATATAAGCACATGTAGAATTTAGCCCCATGTCAAAGGACCAAAAATTCTTCTAGGTGATGAATTATGAATCTAGCACACAGATAAGGGGCCCCAGGCAATGAGCTCTTGGGAAAGTAATAAAACCAAGATGGGATTTGAAGAAGTTACTCTGTCACTAGCCCCAAAGCTGCAAAAAGCATTTTGGCAAGACCTACTTTGAGGACACAGAACTGAGGTTTGTGTCCATAATCTCCCACTGTTAAGAATCACTGCATTATCTCATCACAAGGGAGGAAAACAAACTCAAATTGCTTAGCACTTGTCTTTTTGTGCAGACATCTGTTTTGCATTCCCATAATTGGAGGGTAGCCAATAAATATTAGTTCAGTTTAAAATCAATCTTCCCCTGCCCTCTACAATAGATTGCAGCGAACATGATCTTCAGTTTGGCGCATCTTTTAACATGCCATCTACAGTGCCAAGGTCCCCACCATCATATATCTTTATAAAAAGCCCATTTCCAAATACCTACCAGTGAAGTGTATCTCTTTTGTCCCAAGGACAAAAGAGTTTTCATCTCTGAGTCTGTTCTTTGAAAGTAAGTTTATAAAAGCCTTGGGCCAAAAGTCAGAATACATAAAGTGTCGGGGAGCCGCTGGGATCCCCAACAATATCAGAAAAGAGTTCCCTTCTACCTCTGAAGCCGGTGGGGAATGGATGAAAACTCAGGAGTCCAGCGCAGTTCTAAAAGGCTTTTACTAAAACAAGCTCCTCAGCTACAATTCAAAATAATTGGATTCCCCAGATCTCTAGCTCTTGGTCAGAACTTAGACCATGCACGAGGGTCCAAGTCTCCCACAAAAGTGGATCCTTGTACCTCAAGTCTGTCCCCTAATATATCCAAAAGTAAGCCTAATATTCAGGGAGGATCATGTCAACAAAGATCAACAAATTAGCTTCTAGGTATAGACCTTGTTTCAGGTCTAAACAAATGATAATGCTAGGGACAAGTCTCTTTCTCTGAGATGATCTCTTATGTCAAAACACTGGAGAGAGTGACAGAGCTGGTATAAAGAAATACATCTCAATAGATGTATTATTTACTGGGAAAAGACACCATCACTTCATGAGTTTCATGTAACCTAGACGGTACCCACAAGGTCCGTCTGTTTTCTATTCTGTACCAAGGTGATGCTGAGTGTCTTGTCCTCTGTTTACTGAAAGGGTAATGCTCACCCGATTGAGGGCAAACTAGCATGAACTTTCTTAACCTTAACTGATAGTCTCAACATAGCCAGGGTGGTAGTCTCCTGGTAAATTCTAACTGTTCCATATTGAGACCAGTAGGTATAAAGAGGAACTGTGCCCAATCTAGATAACATTGAAATCATAGTATAGATTATAGTAAAGTTTTATAAGTTACTGATTCAGAGTCAAAATGACTCTTGTAACTGCCACACCCTCCATCAGTGTTTACACAGAAGAGAGATCTCATTAGCATGAACCCTAGCTTAAGAACGAGTAAATAAACTGTGAGTGGATTAAACAACAAAGCTCCCAAGCTAGCTAAGCCTGTTGCCTGTCATCCAACAAATACAGGATGGGATACAGATAAGGAAATCTTGGAGGAGGGACCTTTTGACTAGGCCAATGAGAATAATTAGCATTTCAGTAAACAGTGATCTTGCATTAAAGGTGGGTTTGGCACTGAGACATTCCAGGTGGAAGTATGGAAAAAGAAATGCAAAGAATGAGGGAAATTTTACAATGGGAACATCTGTGGGTATTTAGGGAATTTTTTTCCTTGTATGACAAGGAAAGGAGCATAATGGCAAGAAGGCTGGAGGGTGGGGGGGGAGAGAGATGGACCTAATGCAAGTACTGCAGCAATACTGGGTGTGATGGATTCGTGCAGTAACTATGCACTGTGTTATTACCATTATTGATACTTGGTAGGGGAAGGAATGATGGCCTTGTAGCTAAGCTGGGCTGGCTTTAAGTAAGAAATAGTCCCTAAGGCTTGCTCAGAAGCAGACAATGCATGTGAAACCAGGCTGCCCAGAAGAAAAGAAATGAGTTTCAGGACAGATTCAGCCAGGGTTTGAGGCTGAACCTGCTGAGGGTAATGAGTTGAGAGGTGTGAGGAATAGGAACATAATAATTCCTTAAGGAAAAAAATGTAGAAGCAGAGAAAATCACTATTTTTCTTCCCCTCTTAATGTAATGGTGCAAAGGCCAAAATGGGCAATGATAAAAGGTGGAACAAGACAAAGGAAAGTAGCAAGTCATAAAAATCAGTTTCCTGACAATTTGTATATCTACTGTGTGTCCAGAGGCAGAGCCAGCATGAGTAGTTCCATATTCTGAGCTCAAGAAATTCTTCTCCTTCCTCTAACGTGCACTGCTCTGTGCCCTTGTTGGGAAGAATCGGTGTGTTCTTTCCATTTTTTATCACAGCTGGCAACGCTTAGGGTTTACTCCTGGCTCTTTGCTCCTGGCAATTGCTCGGGGACCATATGGGATGTTGAGGGATCAAACCTGTGTCGGCCATAGGCAAGGCAAATGCCCTACCCGCTGTGCTATCGCTCCGGCCCTAGAGCACGTTCTTCCATCAGACCTGGCATTGCCAGCCAGTGAGAAGCATGGCAGCATGCCTCCCAACACATGGCCAGGAGCCTGTGACAATGGGAAAGTGTCCAAATGAATGTGGAAAATTGAGCAAAATCAAGCAGTCTATGTGTGAGTACTCTTTGCCTACAAACATTTTGAAGGAGAAAATTTTGCAAAGTCGTCTTCTTTCAGGCAGTCTGTTTCATTCCTCCAAGACAGGGATAGAATCTAGGAACACTTATCAACTCCGTTACCACAAACTGGGTACATTATTTTCTTTGTTTTACAGTCCAGGAAGGTATAAATGCATAAGTTGTCTCTTTTTTAATGATCAATACTAGTTTTCTTTTATTTCAAAATGTTAAAAAATACGAAATTCTACAACATCCTGCATTTCTACAATGAAATTCTACAATATATCCTGAGTTGATATGTGCTGATATGTGATAGTTGATATGTGACCAAAGATTTTTCCAGATACAAACTGGTCACCTACAGTCCAACCAGGCTCATGTGCACAAATAGCAATTATCACTGATTTAGTCATACAAGTGTTTTTGTCACTTGTTAGTTCTGCAAAAATGTAAAATTATATAGTTTGTAAATATTTCCTTAACAAGACAAAACTGAAGTACAATACCTGACAATACTAACAAATGTTTAGCTTCAAATTATTCCTTAAACTATTTTTAATTTAATATTTTGATTATACCACTGTAAGATATACAATTACAAAGATGTTCATATTTGGGTTATGTCTTATAGTGTTCCAGCACCCATGACTCCATCAGTGCCCATTTCCCACCACCAATGTCCTCGATTCCCTCCCCCTCCCTAGCCTGCCTCTGTAGTCGGTTTATTATCTTTTTCTCTTTCTCCATCTCTCTTTCTCTCTTCCTTCTCTTACACATTGTGGATTGCAATACATAGATTTAGGAGGTCATCATGTGTATCTTACTGCCTGTATTTAACGCTCAGTTTTAGGTTGGTATTAGCACTTTCGACAATTATTAGCACTCTGTTCCTTTCTCTGTCTTACCTAACCCCTGACTCCCACACATTTGTGTAATTTTCACTTTCAATAAGACCTCCTGATCCATGTTTCGCCTGACCTTGGATATTGGTATCATAACATGTGTAAATATCTATATCATGCAAATAAATAGTCATTCTATATCTGTCTTTTCCCTTCTGGCTAATTTCACTCAACATGATCCTCTCCATGTCCATCCATTTATAGGCAAAGTTATGAAATTTGCCCATAAGTTATCTTTTGATAACACTTGGTGCAAAATGTCTCCTGGTCCATGAAAGTCTTGACTCAGATAGTTTGGACTAGGTACAGTAAGATGCTTGAGGTGCAAAAACATACGAAGTGATCCACCCTCTCCGTATTATGTCAATGTGGCATCTTCCAAGGAGTGAGTGCATCTTTAAGATTCACTTCTCAGACACTACATTCTAGTTCCTGCACAAAAGCTGAGACTACATTGATGTTTTATACAACTGGATCACCATATTATCTAGAAGGTTAGTATTTAATTATTCACAAATATTGAGCAGTTTCATCTGTTTTTTAGGATTTTCCACTACTAATGCCCAACACTGTTAACTTTATGTTTTTATCTCTTCACAAAGAGACCCTTAAACACACTGTTAGAAGGTGATACTAAATGCGATAATCAAAAGAAAAATAATCTTGGGATATTAATGATCATCTCCAAATTAACCTATTTCACAAGCATCTTTGGCTTTCTCCCAGTTTGCTGAGTTTACTCTTTCAGAGACCATTAGATAGGTTAAACCAATACAAACAACCATCACTGGAGTGAATGCCCACCCATTCTTTTTTTGTTTTTGCTGGGGAGAGGAACTTTTCTGAGTCACACCCAGAGATGTTCAGGGGTTACTCCTGGCTCTGAGCTCAGGAATTACTCCTGTTGGTGTTCAGGAGACTGTATTGGATGCTGAGGAACAAACCCAGGTCAGTCACATACAAGGCAAACACCCTATCCATTGTACTGTCACTCTTGCCCCCCACCCATTCTTCATCTACTGTAGGTCAAGGCTATTTGCTTCGTACACAAGATTGTCGTCCACTGCTTAGTACTGGCTTCTTAGGGTAGCATTCCTTGAAAAACTACTTTTTTTTTTTTGCTTTTTTGGGTCACACCCGGTGATGCTCAGGGGTTTCTCCTGGCTCTGCACTCAGGAATTACTCCTGGCGGTACTCAGGGGACCATATGGGATGCCGGGGATCAAACCTAGGCCGGCATGGGCCGGCTGCGTGCAAGGCAAACGCCCTACCCACTGGACTATTGCTCCGGCCCTGAAAAACTACTCTTAAACACTTGACACAATAGATTCTGTCATAAGAGGTTTTGATTTAGCACCTCTACCAATATGAAGAACAGGAATCTAATCTTTGGTCTTGACCTTTTGTCAAAACATGAAGTTGCTATATCCTAAACTGTTTTAAGCCAATGACCAAGAGAGAGAATTCAGGTTGCCTCATCATCATGGTGTCTGTAGGGGCTGATCACAGCCTCTCAGAGTGCTTTTCACATTGTGACTGTCACTTCTTCCCTCTGTCACTGATTCTTTTGCTTTTTTGCACTTAGAGGCTCCCTGCCCTTATATTGTTTTAAATGCATTTTAAATATATCTAACTTTAAAAATTCTATAATAATTCTTTTGGTCAGACTCTAAGGTGACTATATTTCTCTATGGTTAACTAATTTTCCCGACAATTTATTTTTGGGGTTTTCAATCACTGAACATGTGGATTACCTCAAATATATAAAATTCAAGCTTCCAATTAATTGATATGAGAGGAAAGTTCATGTTAGGTATAAAATGTGAAATACAAAACAGTGTATCTTTTGGATCCATACTACACAAAATGCATGTATTATAAATTATATATGTATGCACATATGTGTATAAACACATGTACATATATAACATGTATACATACAGTTGTACACAGCAGAAAATCCCCACACCTCTCTTAGCTGTGGCACTGGATGAAAATGCTAAAATGAGTAGGAAAGAAAAGGGCAGATACAATGACATGTACAGCAAGGGGGGGCAGTTATAGCCCAGTTTCTAAGACTCCCCAACATCAGCAACGTGAGCTCCTTCAAGGATGGGGTTCTCACCCTGAGGGCTATTGGCTGTGAGTAGAATCAAAACTGAGAAGACCAGAGACTTAGGAAGCGGGAACCAGGAAGCCAAGAGGGAAGGTCCCTGTGCTTGCCTGCTTCAGAAAGCCACTGCCCTATTTTTTAACATTACAATGCAACAGAAGAGGGAGCTCTGAAAAGTTATAAAAGCTCTCCTGAATCATGGCTCCTTCTAAGTGTTCAGGAAACCAATTTCATTAAAAAAAACTCAGTAAGAAAAGCACGGAAGTAAAATCCGTGTCAAGCTATTATAAGACGAATGAAAGTAAGGAGCCGAGCCAGCATCCCTGTGGACGATGCAAGCATACTAAAAAAGACCAAACTTCACAATGGAATATAACTCTCGCACTACTGTAAAACAAACAGACAGGGATTAAGAAAAGGCTGTAAGGCATTAAGGAACATGGCAAATCAGACCTGGGAAAATTCATAAAAGAGATGATACAACTCAGAAAGAATTAAAGGCAATAGAAAAGCTGAGGTTTTTGTATGGATGCGTTTTTTCACTAAATGGCTAGAGATAAATAGTATAAGGACCAGTAGTAACCTTAAATTAAATACACTAATATATAGGTTAAAAGCGAAATGAATTGGGAACAAGGAGAGGGCACAGTTGATAATCAGTACATAGTTATAGTTATATATATATAATCGAATACTATGCATTTACAGGGAATGATGAAATTATGCAATTCATTGCAACTTGGGTGATTCTCATGTTAAGGGAAGTGAGTCAGAGGAAGGCCAAATACCAGATGATCTCACTTATCTGTTGTATACAGAAGGATAACAGCAGGAAGAATGCAAGGTATCAAAGGGAATGTTTGTTCTTGGCCCTAGATTACAGAAATGAGAAAGACAAGAAAGAAAAGAAACTGAGGGAATGAGTAAGAAGAGATGGATGAGAAGTAACAGGGAGAGTCAGTCACCTCAAGCACATTGGTAATGCAGAAGTGTGGTATATGTATATATCTAAATTATAGAGCCAACAGCATAGCAAGCACAAGACCCAAAGTATAACAATCCAGCTTAGAAATGTGCCTGTGAGGGCGGAGGCGATAGCCCAGCAGGTAGGGCGTTTGCCTTGTACACGGCCAGCCTATGCCGGCCCGGGTTCGATCCTCAGCATCCCATATGATCCCAGTAGCACCTCCAGGAGTAATTCCTGAGTGCAGAGTCAGGAGTAAACCCTGAGCGTCGCTGGGTGTGACCCAAAAAAAAAAAAAAAAGAAATGTGCCTGTCATGGTGGAAAAACCAGAAATGGTGGTGGAGGGAAACTGACACTAGTGGCTTGTACACCTGAAACTCATCTATGAATAACTATATAAATCACTTTTAAAAAATATTTTATAAAAAATTATTTTGAGCCAAAGCAATAGTACTGCAGTTAGGGCTCTTGCCTTGCACAAGGTCAATCCAGGTTTGATCCCCAGCACACCATATGGTTCCCTGAGGCACTGCCAGGTGTGTGATCCTTGAGTGCAGATCCAGGACTAAGCCCTGACCACAGCAACATATGGTTTGTGATCCTAAACATAAAAGCAAGCGTTTATAAAAAATTAGGGCCTGGAGCTATAATACAGTAAGTAAGGCATTTGCCTTGCATGTGGGAGACCAAGATTCGATCCCTGGCATCCCATATGGTCCCCACCAAGAGGAATTCCTGAGTGTAGAGCCAGGAATAACTCTTGAGCATTGCCAGGTTAGACCCAAAAAGAAAAAAAAAATTACTTAAATGTTTCCAATATTAGTATTAGCATCAGCACTGTTTTTCTGACACTCAAGGTCATGTGTATAACTCTAAAAATGAATTTTTAAAAAATTTTATTATATCACCATGAGACAGACAATAAAAAAAGAAATTTTTTATGAAAATGACATTTTTGTTTCCAAATCAACTATAATCCTTTAATTCGACAAAAGTTAACATGAGAATGTAAAGAGAAATAAAGGAGCAAAAAGAATAAAAGGCATATTATGAATAAAAGGCAAAGGTATATTATTTTTATATGAGTAGTAATAGTGCTTACTCTATAAAATTTTATTTTATATGCCTTGGAGACTCAAGTTCTCTTTCCTTATATTTCCTCTTTCTTTGTTTTCCTCAATGTGTATAAATAAATGAGCTTTCCTAAATTTTAATTAAGAGAATATTCCTAATATTGAGATCATTACAGGGTAATAGCTAGAAGTCCCTGACTTCTATTACCTTCCATGAAACATGACAAGAATAGTTATCATTCTACTGGGACAATTGCAAACCTATGAAGTTGAAATCCTACCCCATACCATCTATAAAAGAATTCAAATGGACAAATGAAGAGATTAAAACTATAAAACTCCAAGAAGAAAACAAAGGAGCAGTTATGATTTGATATTTTAATAGCAAAGCGGAAGCAACAAAAGGAAGAAAAGACAAGCTGAACATAAAAATTTAAAACTTGTGCCTTAAGGTACAATATCAAACTAAAACGTCATATTATGAAGAAGGAGAAAATATCTGCATATCATTTATATCATGAGGGACCAATCAAAAGCAACCATAAAATTTAACATTCTTATTTTGTGACCTCCACTGCCCTGAGAATGCAGTCTTGGTACAGAGGAACAGGGGTGCATGTGCAAAAGAGAAAAGGTTAAAAAGTTCAATTGTCAGAGAGATTACAAAAGAGGCAAAGTGCCAGCCATGGAGACAGGCCGGGGGAAGGGGGAGGGAATCAGGGGACATTGGTGGTGGGAAATGGGCACTGGTGGAGGGATGGTGCTGGAACACTGTATGACCAAAACCCAAAGATGAACATCTTTTTTAATTGTACATCTCACGGTGGTATAATAAATTTTTAAAGTTCAATTTTCCTTAATTTGAATTAGAAGGAGCAAAAAAAATGCACTAATGAGGTCCCTTGTCTCTGAGTAATTCTCTGTATGCCCTTGCTAAGGAAAAAACCTGGCAATAACAACCAACACAATGGCAATGAATCTAATATCAAGATTGTGGTCTTAAAATCAAAATATCATTCCTAAAAGAAGTTTGCAAATTTAATGAAAAACTTTATTCTAGTCTGATACAAGAAGCTAAGATGAGCTGAGAACATCCTGTCTCAAGAATCTCAAGATTCTCAAGTGCTGGTTGGTTCATGACGAAAGACTTGAAGTCAATTCAAGGAGGCACCACAAACTGAAGGCAGAGCAATTGTGTTTCAACAATGATAAAAATCTATGGTTGAGGCTCACTGAATATGTTGAAAATCATGCAATTGTAACACTATTACTCCTCTTCAGAAGATGATAGGATATCAATTTATTTCCATGAAAGCCAATCCAGTTGTTAAAAAGAAATCACACACGTTCCATTCCTATCTTTATGAACCATACCTCAAAGAACCAAATCACAGAAGAGGAAAAGGTGCCCTTATAAAATAGTCCAATAACTAAGTTTCAATAAATGCTGACAACTTTTGAGCCCCATCTGCACTTTTTTCCCCCCTTTTACTAACATCTGGGCAATCATGGGTGCTCCTTCATTGTCTAAGGAGGAAATATTTTAAAGGATTCAAACTTTACAGATACCACTGGTGTACAGAAAAAAAATATCAACTGGACTCAATTCCCATCACAATAAATCACTCAGGAAAAGGTAGAGTTGATAGCTGAAATTGCCCAAGGGTGCATTTTGCATGCAGGAGCTCTGAATTCTATCCCTGGCTCCCGTGGTTCCCTGAGGGTGGGCACCACAATGGCTGTGCCTCCAAAACCAAACAATAAAGGAAAAGCCCAAGCCAGTCTCCTTTCCTTCCTTTCTCAAGTCAATTTTGACTCAACTTAGGAATCTAGCCCTGTACCTCCAAAATCCTCATTACATAAGTAATGAATGGCTTTCTTGGTGTGTGTTATATTACTGATCTTTGCATTGGAACCAGTTTTGGTTGGGAATTCATTCTAACTCACTAGAATACAACCATAAACAAAAATAAAAGACTACACTAAGAATGTTGCCATTTTAACCTGAATTTTCAAAAGCAAGTTCTGAATATCATAAAATGAGAAGCCCAGATATTGTGAGCCTACTGTACTTCTGCTAGACTATGAATATGTGTATAATGTTTCTGTAAAGGCATGCATGGTAAATCAAATAATCATATCTATTATGCTATAAATTTTAAGACACCTAAAGGCTGTAAAGTACATGTACATTATAGATATCAAATATAAAAATGATTAGTAGCATGCAGTAAGATAAAATATACTTTTGAAAAAATGTAATAAGCATTAGTGCTTGAAATATAAGCCATGGTGGGTTTTTTCTTTTCTTTTCGGGTCACATCGGCAATGCTCAGGGATTACTCCTGGTTCTCCCCTCAGGAATTATTCCTTGCAGGGCTCTGGGGACCATATGGGATGCCTGGTCATCCGCAAGCAAGTCAAATGCCCTACCTGCTATACTTCTGCTCTGGCCCCAGTGTTATATTTTTTAAATATTTTATTATACCACTGTGAGATATACAATTACAAAGATGTTCATGTTTGGGTTTCGGTCATACAGTGTTCCAGCACCTATTCCTCCACCAGTGCCCATTTCCCACCACAATGTCCGATTCCCTCCCCCTCCCTAGCCTGCCTCTGTGGCAGATTCTTTTCTCTTTTTCTCTCTTTCTCTTTCTCTCTCTCTTTCTCTCTTCCTTCTCTTACATATGCAAGAAACAAATGAGTGCTTCAGATATGAAGATAGTGAAAAACATGGGAGAAAATCTATCCACATCAAGAAAACAAATGTTGTAGGCAGGCAGACAGGAGGGTGCCACATGGCAATAAAAAATTCCTGAAGAAGAAGAATCCAGAGCCACACCTGATTGAAAACCAAAACCAAACTTGACAAGACAACTATCAACAATAGACCCTGGGGGAAGGGAAGGCCAAAGGAAATGTGTGAAGCCCATAGGCCACTGACCCTTCTAAAGGCTTTAGATAATTAACTCTCCCAAGGAAAATAAATAAGCCTCCCAGGACCAGGACCCAGCTCGAAGAAGACTCCAAAGCATTCCAATCAAAGAACACCAATCCCAAAGTCTACTCCCTTGGCAATGGCCCTAGTAACCTAGGTTGAAGCCCCACATGGGAATAACTTACGGAGAAAGCTATAAAAGCCGTCCTGACCAAAGGACAGTGAGCACATGCTGCATGGACACACATGCTGCCTGAGCCCACGTGGCCCAGCACATGTGGTGCCTGAGCACATGTGTTGCCCACATCTCCCCTCTTGAGATGTGTACTCTCTCTTTTACTTTTCCTCCTCCTTCTCCTTTCTAAAAACCTCCTTAATAAAACCTGTTTTAACTTCACTGCTCGTAGACTCCTGAAAATTCTTTTTCTGCGAGGAAGACAAGAACCCTAAGGCAACCAACCCTAAGGCAACCCTGCGTAAGGCGTAGGACTGACTTTCCTGTCCTGTAAAGAGCAATTCCTTGCTCCAGCCTGAGTCTGTGGCTCCCGAGAAATCTCTGGTGGTAGGGATCAACTCCTGTGCCTAGAGATCAAGTGGACATCAGGTGTGGCTTGACGGCCACCTTGTGGGGCTGGTGGGGCTCAGGCCCAGGCCATGCAGGGGCTCATCGCAGACCTTATCAGTCCTTAGCCTGCCCAGCGGATCCCAGGTGGCAGAGGCGGCTGGGGAGAAAGCAACCATCTCTCTCCCTTCCGGCCTCACATAAGTCACCCGTGAGGCCCACCTGCATCACAAATACATGAAGAGAGTTCTGGAATCAGCCTGTGAGTAAGTTGCTCCCCAGCAACGTTCACAGTTGGCATTTCCATACTGGGGCACACTGTGGACCAGGTCTGTGAAACTCATTTCTTGAGTCAAATTCTTAGAATGAGCAGAGAAGAGTCTCACCTTTTACTTCTTCTTCTTCTTTTAGGCCACATCCAGCAGTGCTCAGGGGCTCTATACTCAAAAATTACTCCTGGTGGATGATATAGGATACCAGGGATTGGACCCAGGCTGGTTGCATGCCAGGCAAGTGCCCTACCCACTGTACTACAGCTCTGGTCCCAAGTCCCACCATTTCTCGAAGGAGATAATAATAAAGAAAGTGATCACCTTTACAAGTAAAAGATGTGAGTCATTTATTCATCTTCATTCTCACACACGGGTTGTGCTTGCCAGGTTTGTGCTCATCAATCACAGCCTGAAGCACTTAAAGGCACCTTTTCTTATCACATTAGCCCGTATCTTTCCTGATCCCTGCAGAAACCCTGGCTCTTAGCCCAGAGCCTGGCACAGAGAGAATACCTGATTAATATTTGCCAAATGAGTGAGCAAATGTTCCTGTAACAGATGTGCTACAAGAGAACCAGGTCTCCAGTGTCTAACCTTCTTTGTCAAATAAGAAACGGTGTGAAATTGTTTGTAGGCAGGGAAAGCTATACACCCTGCACAATCTAGAGGTTTTTTTCTCTGTAGGAAGAGTTTCCCATGGCCGAAGTGTTGCTGTCTGCTCTAGGAAGTATTGGCAATGCATCGAGTAGTATATATCTATTATATCTAATACTTAAACCACATAGTTTCCCCATTTTGTCAAGGTGGAAATCAAGGTTTAGAGAATTGAAATGACTTGGATCAATACTATGTTGCTAGGAATCACTAAATCAAAGTGAATGTTTCCATAGTTCACATAGTCTTAATGTCCAAATCAAGAAATGAGGAAGGATGCACGGCACTTCTAGATGCCTTAAAATAAGGAAATGAAGAGAGATGTGGTGCCTATCACACCAATAGGCAGTGAGCCTAAGTTGGTTGAGGCCCAGCAAGTTCCTAAATATTTCAGCTGATCTGAATTATTTAGTTTAGTTTCATTTGAAAGGAAGTAAGGTAAATGGAGTTTTCGGAGGATTTGATTTAATTTTCAGGGAAGGTAGAACACAGTGTTAAGCAATGAGAGATAAGAAGGTAGTTTTTAAAATTTTCTGCGGATTATTATTATTATCATCATCATTATTATTATCATCATCATCAATGCTTGGGAGCATATGTGGTGTACAAGAAGGCAATCAGATTAGCTGCCTGCAAGGCAAGTGCTTTATGCCCGTGCTATCTCTGGGGCCCTGATGTGAATTTTTGGAAGGATAAAACACAAACATTGCTGAGGAAAATAGAGACTTAAACCAGTCAGTATTTTATTTTTCAAAGCTTTGATAAATTTTTACTATATGATAACTTTCATGAAAAGTGAAGAATAATGAGCACTTAGTTCATGTAAATCAATGGAGTAAAGAGTTTTCTGAAGTGAAAAAAATATTCAAATAATTTTAATTTATATAATTACCTAAAAAGTAGATGCCTTCTTCAAGAATCATTTGGATATGAAAATTGATCTTAAAATGAGATTTAAGGGATGATTTCTGTTGTAAGTATTCATCATTTATGACAATGGGAAATTGAGGCACTTTCATAAATGAGCTCCTAAACTATAATATACAAATACTCCTTACCTGCACCTGAATTAATTGAGTAAGGTTTCTGATTCCATGGTGAGGAACTAGATTTCAGTGAGGCTACAAAACTCCCAGATGTTTCTGCTGAGTTGGCCTATGTATAAAGGGACTTTTGGATATTACATTAGTGGATAGAAAGAGTAAGCAGGGGAATATTTCAAAGATAACAGTGAAAATTTTGAGCCTGGTAAGGGAAGACTCATTGATTTTATCTGAGAGCAGCGAACTGCAGCAAATTCATATCCTTGTGGAAAAGATACAGAAAAATCATCATACTGAATAGCCATAAGAACATCATTGGTCAGTCTGAGCTTCGGCAGCCATGAAAAGTGACCCAAACCCAACCTGCACCCACCCTGTCCCTAAGGAGCCCCCAATGAAGTCCTCTCTTCAGAGAATCTTTGCTCAGAGACAGCCTTGTGGTACAGGGGGGCTTCTTTTTGAACACGGGTGACCTGTCCCAGCACTGCTTCTCTTGCCAATTTCCTGTTCTCCTCATGTATATAAACAACCCTAAGGGATATTTTTCTCTCTTCTAAAATCAGAAAAATATATAACAGTGATGGGGTTTCTACAGAATCAACATTAACTGAAGGATTTACAAAGTCTTATTGGACTTTTCTATACTGAACACTCACTTCCCTTTGATATATTGACTTTGAGTTCTAGAAAACCACAATCAAGCACACTCAAAATGAGTAATCTGCAGCCTATAGCTATGACATTCTAAAAAAAAGGAACTTTACCAGTCAAAGACAGTCATTACTGATGGAAAAGAATTTGAGTGCTCCTGAAATATATGTGACGAGGAAGTATTTACCTTTGCTACTTGCCCCTAACTAACCCAGATTAACAATCTGCTAACTGTAAGTCTCAATTCTGACATGCAACATTAAGTAAGCACTGAGAGAATATTTCAGAGACTGATGAGTTGAGATTTCCAAGCTGGCACTATAAATTCAGAACCTTAAGGTACTTACTTAACCCAGTCAACTTACTAACCCACACATCATACAATTTTCTATAAAATACATACACACAGAGACACACAGAAACACACACACATGTGCTTGCATTATAGATGGAACATTTTTTGAAAGAATAAACCAAAAAATAGTTGCTTTGAGAGCAGTCATGGAAGATAAAATATGGCCTAGATTACAGCTTACTTGTAGACAACTTAAAGTTTCTCTCTGTACACATGTATTTTATTTTTCAGTTTAAAACTATTATCTTGAAAATAAATGATTTGGTAGGCATACATGCTACCCTAAACATTTTTTTTAAATGAAGAAACTCAGTATTACAGAGAAGGTACAGACACTATACCCAGCAGTGAGAACTGAGTTAAATGCAGAGACCTTTTATAGCTACACAGAATTCCCAAATCAGTGGGGAGGCAGGTAAGTTAACAAAGCCATGCCTGCAGAATGACAAATCTAAGAATTGTGTGGGATTAACAGAGAGATATCTACAGCCCCTCTGTCCTCGTGGACTGTCCTCCAGCAGTGATTTCCTGGGGGCTCCTTCTGCAAGACACCAGTTATATTAGGGGCACCCCTTTTCCTCCCAAGGGTGCCAAACACTTTCAGCAATATCTTCACCACAACTCAGGATAGCAAGTCTCAATAAGTATTTGTTAGGTAAAGTGTATGAACAAATGAATCAACTTTCCTCTGTTACCTTTGTTTCCTCAACTGAGCCTCACTTGTTTCTACATATCCCTACAGCCGGTGTTGAATGGGAGAGACTATCCTCCACAGTAAAGATCTTGCCCAGACATGGAGAGTAGAAGGCAGGCTCAAAGAACAGCTACCAAAACCATGATGCCTAAAAAAGGATGGGCTGGGGAGTTACTACTGGGCCCTTGACTCTAGGCACATAACAGTGCTTACCTCGGCAGCACTTATACTAAAATCTAGGCACATGACAAGAGTCGGTATAGGAAGAGCTGATCCAATTCAAGTCCTGTTCCAGACCACTGAGTTAAATGTCACTCCATTAACACAGGGTTTGGGTCAGCAGGATGCGATTTTAAGCTATTTCATTAAGAAATCTACTTTGTTCTTGGCAAGTTGTCCCTGGAATTTGTGGTGTGATATTCTCAGGAGGGAATACAACTTTTGTTATATACCAGCATCATCCTGGCCAAGGCTAAGTCCTGCTGTTGTACTTAGGATTCCTTATGGTATTCAGGATTTTAAGATTTTTCTTGGCCATAAGTTTATGTACCTGAGGATGCATACCTGAGAAAAAGAGAAGACTTTGTGCTTGAATATTTTATGTTCCAAATTCCCTTAGTTATATTTATGTTCCAAATTCCCTTTGTTACAAAGAGACGAAATTATTTTCCATTTTCCAGGAACTGGCATCCTAAAAAAAATACAGCCCCTGGGGATTCTATTACTGGAAATCAATCAAAAGAAAACACTTTGCAAAGCAAAATGAAAGCCTGAGTATAGTGGACTGCTCAGAATCAGGCTTGTGCCCAGCAGGCTACAGGCAACACCACAGTGCTCTTTACAGGCTGGCCTGAAGTCTGCCTGTCTCTGCCTAAGTGCCCACCAGAGAATTATTTCAACAGGGCATAAAGGTGATTGGGAGTTTGAGAAGTCACTTCACAGACTGCCCAAGCCTGAAATAAACGTGAAAACTAGGCTGTGTTGACAGATACCAGGCCTGTGCCTAAAAGATCCAGGAATCTTCCAGACAAACATGACATTCTGGAGGTGTCTGAACTCTTATAGCCCAGCCAAGAATTTTCCTAAGCCAGTTCCCCAATAAAACCCATCAGATCTGGCTCTAGCTACCTCTCAGAATCCAGTGCCACATAGTTTTCTTCTTCTTCTTCTTCTTCTTCTTCTTCTTCTTCTTCTTCTTCTTCTTCTTCTTCTTCTTCTTCTTCTTCTTCTTCTTCTTCTTCTTCTTCTTCTTCTTCTTCTTCTTCTTCTTCTTCTTCTTCTTCTTCTTCTTCTTCTTCTTCTTCTTTCTTCTTCTTCTTCTTCTTCTTCTTCTTCTTCTTCTTCTTCTTCTTCTTCTTCTTCTTCTTCTTCTTCTTCTTCTCCTTCTCCTTCTCCTTCTCCTTCTCCTTCTCCTTCTCCTTCTCCTTCTCCTTCTCCTTCTCCTTCTCCTTCTCCTTCTCCTTCTCCTCCTTCTCCTTCTCCTTCTCCTTCTCCTTCTCCTTCTCCTTCTCCTTCTCCTTCTCCTTCTCCTTCTCCTTCTCCTTCTCCTTCTCCTTCTCCTTCTCCTTCTCCTTCTCCTCCTTCTCCTTCTCCTTCTCCTTCTCCTCCTCCTCCTCCTCCTCCTCCTCCTCCTCCTTCTTCTTCTTCTTGAACATTGACATGTCAGCAAGCATACCTGTCCTATTTAACTATTCCGTGCCAGTACACAGACAGTAATCAAGATAAAAGCAAGATAAAAGCACCTTGCACTCTAGAGACAATATTTGTTATTTATTTTTATTTAATAATAATCCAGCCTGTGGCTCTTATATGTACTGCAAAGTGCATACCCCCTTATTTTACACAGTACCCTGGACTTAGACAACATAATTACCCAGATAGTAGTAAGTAATGATATATAAATAGGGTTCAAAGTATAGTGTATGAAGAAATGCTGTTACAAAGAAAGTTCTTATTCTTCAATATAAAACTGCAGACCCTCAATAAGTGATTTAAGTTCTTAGTGCCTCAATCTCTTCATCTGTGAAATACAGATGTATGTACTTTGGTCAGTGCCCCCAACACATGGCCTATGCTCAATTTATTACTGTAAGGAAAAGCATCAATAATTCTATAGGACCCTGAGAGGCAAAGTCTCAGATGTCACCCAAACATCATTAAGTCACCGGGCCGAAAATCACAAATGGTGTGACAAATGGAATTCAAAAAGCACATTGAAAGAATCAGACACCAGGACCAACATGGATTTATCTGGGAATGCAAGGATGATTCAATAAACATACCAATAATTCCATACATTACATCCACAGATGATGATACCTAGGAAAAATTTTATTTTACTAAAGTTATGAGATACCCAGTAGGGAAAAATTGAAAACTTTCCCTTAAGATCAGGGACAAGACAAGGTTTCCCACTCTCACCTCTTTTATTCAATATAGTACTGGAAGTACTTGCAATAGCAATCAGAGAAGAAAAGGACATTAAGGGCATCCAGATAGGCACGGAAGAAGTCAAACTATCACTATTTAAAGATGACATGATATTATACCTACAGAATCCTAAACTCTTGGCCCCCAACCTCCTAGAAACAATAGATATTTATAGTAGAGTGGCAGGGTACAAAATCAACACCCAAAAGTCGGTGGCTTTCCTATATAAAAATAACAAAAGACAAGAAAGGGATATTAAGAAAATGATTCCATTCAAAATTGTGCCACAGAAAATCAAATACCTAGGAATCAGCTTAACCAAGTGTGTAAAGGACCTGTACAAAGAAAACTACAAGACACTGCTTCAAGAAATAAAAGAGGACACGAGGAAATGGAAACACATTCCCTGTTCATGGATGGGGGAGAATTAACATTGTCAAAATGATAATACTCCCTAGAACTTTGTACAGATTCAATGCAGTCCCTATAAGGATAACCATTACATTCTTCAAAGAAATTGACCAAAACTCCTGAAATTCGTATGGAATAATAAATTCCCACGGATAGCTAAAGCAATCCTTGGGAAAAAGAAGATGGGAGGCATCACCTTTCCCATCTTCAAACTGTACTTCAAAGCAGTAGTGATTAAAACAGCATGGTATTGGAATAAAAACAGACCTGTGGACTTATGGAATAGAGTTGAGTATCCTGACACCCAACCTCAAACACATGATCATTTAATCTTTGATAAAGGTGTAAAGAGCCTAAAATGGAGTAAGGAAAGCCTCTTCAACAAGTGGTGCTGGGAAAACTGGGAAACTTTGTGTAAGAAAATGAATTTAGACCTCTGTCTAACACCATGCACAAAAAATAAGATCAAAATGAATTAAAAAACTCAATATCAGACCTGAATTCATAAAGTACATTGAAGAAAATATAGGAAAATCCCTCTACGACATCAAAGCTAAAGGCATCTTCAAAGATGAAACATCACTAACAAAGCACCTGGAAACAAAGATACACATATGGGAATACATGAAGCTAAAAAAGCTTCTTTACCTCAAAAAGAAACAGTGACCAATATACAAAGACAGTTCACAGAATTTGAAAGAATATTCACCCAATACCCATCTGATAAGGGGTTGATATCTAGGATATATCAGGCATTGGTAGAACTTTACAAGAAGAAAACAGCCAACCCCATCAAAAAATGGGGGAGAAGAAATGAACAAAAACTTTGACAAGGAAAAAACTTGAATGGCCAAAAGGCATATTAAAAATGCTCATCATCACTAATCATAAGACAGATGCAAATCAAAACAACAATGAGATATCATCTCACACCACAGAGACTGGCGCATATCCAAACAGCAAGAACAACAAGTGCTGGTGTGGATGCGGGGAAAAGGGACTCTCATCCATTGTTGGTGGGAATGTCGAATGGTACAGCCTTTCTGGAAAACAATATGGACATTCCTCCAAAGTCTAGAAATTGAGGTCCCATTTGACCCAGCCATACCACTCTTGGGAATATACCCTGGGAAGCCAAAAACACACAGCGGAAACACCATCCTGCACCTTTATTTTCATAGCAGCACTATTCACAATAGCCAGGATCTGGAAACAACCAGTGTACCCGAGAACTGATGACTGGATAAAGATACTTTGGTACATCTACACAATGGAAAACTATGCAACAGTTAGGAAAAATGAAGTTATGAAATTTGCCTATAAATGGATGGATATGGAAAGGATCATGTTGAGTGAAATTAGACAGAAGGAAAAAGACAGATATAGAATGACTGCATTTATTTGCATGACATAAATATTATGACACCAATATCCAAGGTCAAACGAAACATGGATCAGGAGGTATAATTACCACAAACATGTGGGAGTCAGAGGCTAACCCTCTGACAGAATAGGGAACAGTGTGCTAATAATTGTCGAAAGTGCTAATACAAAATTAGAACTGAGCATTAAATACAGGCAAAAAGTTACACATGATAACCTCTAAATGTATGTATTACAATCCACAATATGTAATAGAAGGAATAGAGAAAGAGAGAGAGAAAGAAAAAAGAGAGAAAAGAGATAAAGAACCTGCCATAGAGGTTGGCTTGGGAAGTGGGGAGGGAATTGGGGACATTGGTGGTGTGAAATGGACATTGGTGGAGGGGTGGGTGCTGGAACACTGTATGACTGAAACCCAAACATGAACATCTTTGTAATTGTATATCTCATGGTGGTTTAATAAAATATTTTCAAAAAATAAAGTTATGAGAAACCTCTACACCAACTATTACTAAGGTACTGAAGGTGGGAAAACTGAAGAAGGCACAAACAAATAGACCTTATAGTTATGGACTAAAATATTAATATTATTTAATGACCATTAATATTGCTCAAATATCCATACTACTCAAAATTTTATACCTACCAAAATTACATTTATTTTCACAAATGGAAAGAAAATTGTCCCAAAGTATTTATTGAACCACAAAATACTCTGAAAAGCTAGTCTGAGAAAGAGGAACAAATCTGATTCCAACTATTTTAATACACCAATCTGGTTCCAACATATATTATAATTCTATAGTACATACAACTCTACAGAAGAGAACTTATACGGAAAATACATGTACTGTGAACTAAACTTGCACAAGGGATTCAATAATATACAGTAGGAAAAGGAGGGCTCTTACCTTTCTCTGTTAACAAAATTAGATATCTATAGGCAATAAATACAATTAGATATCTATATGATACTACTCCAATTTTTTTCTTGTTGAATTTGTTTTTTTCCCAGTGCCAGGAATGGAACCCAGGTCCCCCAACATGCAAAACACTCTACAAGAGTAGAGATACATCCACACACAATTCACACTTAATTTTAAATATAAGAACTGAAATGTAGAGAACTCTAAAAAGATACAGGAAAAATGAATCTTGATGTGGGTATTGAACATGACTTTTTTTTTAGAAAAGCAAAGGCAACAAAAGAAATAAAATAAGTAGAACTACACCAAACTAAAATATCTGTACAGCAAAGAAAATAGATGAAAAGTCAGCAAGTAGAATGGAAGAGAATATTTAAAAATCATATATGTATATATAAATGCTTAGTACCAAAAACATATAGCAAACTTTAAATGACTCAAAAGTAAAACAACTAACTTTATTTAAAAATGGGTGATGCTGGCTCTGCTCTTCAGACTCGTGAACTAAGTCTTCAAGGAGATGCAAGCCAAGCAGTAAAACTTCACGGAAAGAGCAGTTCCCACGCCCTGTATTAGCCCTGTATTAACACTCTGGGGTGCCCTCAGGGGGCAGGCCTAGTTCTCACCCTGCTGAAGCCACAGCAGCCGCACCATACCCCAGTACAGTCCCACTCCAATGGCCTATCACCATGGCTTCACTAAGAATCTCTGCAAAGGGCCTAAGTGATAGTACAGTGGGTAGGATGTTTGGCTTGCAGTGGTCAACCTAGAATCGGTCCCCAGCATCCCATATGGTTCCCCAAGCACTTCCAAGAGTAATTTCTGAGTGCAGAGCCAGGATCTGAGCATCACTGAGTACGGTCCCAAAATCAAAAGAAAAATAAAATCTCTGCAGAGACACCAAACCACATAAAGCCCAGGTACTCGGGTGTTGGGCTGAGAACTCTGGGGTCTTCTCAGAGTGGGGGCAGGATGTCTTCCCCACAGTCTCCATATTTCAGGAAGCAACAGCAGCCTCAGGCACCACCCATGGCTGCCATCACGATGATTCACCCACAGGGCCTGCTCATCAGATTCACACACTAAGTGTCCAAGGAGATTCAAGCCAAGCAGCTACAATTCATGGACATTCGGTCCTCCATGCTGAAAATTCTGGGGTGCCCTCAGGAAAGGTGGGGCCAAGACCCTGCCCTGCTGAAAGCCTTGCAGCTGTACCCAAACCCCACAGCTGCCTCCACACCAATCACCAAACTGCACCACGTCACTAAGAATCTCTGCAGACGCGACCCAGTTCTACAGTTCCTGACATGTGTGACTCCTCAAAATTCCACAATACTGAAATTCCAGTAGGAACACACAAAATTAGATGAGAAAGTAGCATAAAAGCCAACTAAACTAAAAAAGCAAAAGCACCAAAGGTTCAGCTAGAGACGAACATTTTAGTAAAACCTCAGACAAAGACATTAATAGTCCTGTGGTGAGATATAATAATTTTCACAAATTTTCTTTTCCTAAAATAGTTTTGATAATCCCTTTATCCATTTGGTATAACAAGTAATATAAAACAAACTCTTCTGTGTCTGCTATGGGGGTCAGACTTGGGGAATGGCTGGGAAAATGGGGTCAAGGGAGGAGGGAAGGTCACTCAGGTGGTGGGATTCATGTCAGGACATGAAAAGGCCAATGACAACTGTTTACTGAACATGAAAAAGCCATAACTGTATTATGAACAACTTTGCAAACCATTGTTTAAATAAGGTAAAAAGTAAATTAAATCTATAAAAATAAACAAATACTAAAACAATAAAATAAATAATAAAATTAAAAAATAAAAATGAGTGAAGGACTGAAAAAAATTTTTTTTCTAAAAAAAAGACATACATACAAATGTCCAACTGCTAGGGGCCAGAGCCATAGTACAGCAGGTAGAGCATTTGCCTTGTATGAGGCAAATACAGGTTCGATCCCCAGCATCCCATATGTTTCCCTGAGCACTGTAAGGAGTAATTCCCGAGTGCAGTCAGGGAGTAACCCTTGAGCATTTGTGGGTGTAACCCAAAAAGCAGTTGGACCCAAATGTCCAACTGCTAAATGAAAGGGCGTTTGGCCTCATTGATCATGTTTAAACACAAATCAAAGTATAATGAGCTCTCATCTCACACCTAAACTGTTAACTTTGTTACTAAGATAAGAGATAAATGATGGTAAGGACATAGTCAGGAAACCTTTTATATTCTTGATTTGAATGTAAATTGTTATAGTAATAATAGAAAACAGTATACAAGTTCCTCAAAAGAATAAAAATTAAACCATTATTTAACCAACTCTCACTTGTGGTGTTTCTTTTATTTATTTATCTATTTATTTACTTATTTATGTTTCTTAAGGAAATAAATTCAGCATCTAAGGAGATATCTGTATTCCAACATTCACTATGGCATCATTCACAACAGTTAACAAATAGAAACAACCTTAAGTTATTTGTGACGGTACAAATGGATAAAGAATCTGTGACACACATATGCACACATATCCAGGAATCTTATGCAAATTCTGACATTTGCAACAAGAGGGATGAGTCTGGAGAACATTATGCTAAGTGAAATTAGCCAGACTAAGAAAAATATTGCATGATCTCACTACACATTAATTTTTCTTAAGGGAAGGAAAATTAAACTTACAGAAAAGAATGAGCAGAGAATGTGATGTGGTCCTGAGTTGGGGAAATGGGAAGATGGTAGTCAAAAGGTATATGCTTTCAGTTCTCACTTGTATCACTTGTCTTCCCGTTGTTCATCAATTTGCTCAAGTGGGCACCAGTAACATCTCCAGACATCCTGTTGCATGCTAGTGTAGCCCAAGGGCATCTGCTCACTCCAGGAACACGAAGAGCCTCAAACCATTCCTTCAGGTCATGGGAATGAGGTCTATAATTGTTACTGTTTTTTGGCATATCAAATAACACACGGGTAGCTTGCCATATACTTAGTAGTAGGGTCTCATCTCGTGCATTTATTGATGAACTGCATGGCCTCAAAGTGGCTTTCAGAATTGGCGTGTACAGTACGGTGACTATAGTTAATAATAGTAATATGTACACATTATATACCTGAAATTTGCTGATGGTAGAGCTTAAGTGTTTTTAACACATACACAAATATTTGCTACATCAAGCCTAATCATTAATCTGAAAGTGAAAATCATTTAAGAAAATAAATTATATCAAACTTTATGTCAAGTATACTTTAATAAATATGGAAAAATGTTCTCTAAAGTTTTCTGTGTTTTGTAGAAATATTCCCAAATCATCTTTTGGAAGGAGGGATGGGTAGCTACACCCAGTGGTGCTTGGAATCACTGACCATGTGAGTTGGTAACAACCAAGGCATGCGCCTTAACCCTATACTGCCTCCGTGACTCCCAAATAATTATCCGCCCATTTCTCCCTTAGGTCTTGGAATGACAAAGTTTCAGTGCATTGAAAGTAAAGTATCAGGCCCTGGAGAATTCTGAGATGTCCTGCTCGTTCACTGAGGCATTTTTCATGACTATGAGGCTCTATGACTACAACTCTATGAGATTCAGCCCAGCACCTCTCGTCCACATATTCTATCTCATAGGAAAAAGCAGTGGATTTTGGTGCTAGGAGACCAAATTAGCCACACCATACAGTGAGAGAACATCACCAGCTGTACCTACCACCACCTTTCCTGCCTCTACAGCTTGCACCTAGCATGGGGGTCTTGGCACTCTTAGCTCTCAAAGCACATGACAGAAGAACGACTCCCTGGGCAACTCGAGTCTCAGAAATGCACTGTCTCACTGTTCTGGAGCCAGCCGCTCCCAAGCAGACTCTCAGCAAAGCTGTCTTCTTTGGAGGTGGCTCTCCTGGGTCTGGAGTATCTGTCTACCAGGTCTTCCTCTGTGGCCAAACATCTTGTACCTTTTCTATATTCCTTAATTTCTTTTCCTGACTATAAGACTCATCAGCCTGGATAAGCGCCCAACATTAACTTTAATCTCATTCAAATGTAACCTCCTAGATAAAGAATCTTCCATTTAGGCAGACTATGGGAGGGGGAGGGAATTGGGGACATTGGTGGTGGGAAATGGGCACTGGTGGAGGGCGGGATGCTGGACCACTATGTGACCGAAACCTCTAAACATGAACAACATTGTAATTGTATGTCTCACAGTGGTATAATAAAATATTTAATTAAAAAAACCTGCAAAAAACAAACTCCCATCTCCAAGTATAGCTTCTGAGGTACCTCATGTCAGGGCTCTTACTTTCTAAACTAATGAGGGGGAAGGGAAATTCAGGCTCTAAACAATCCCCAGTATCAAGAATGCTTTTCTCTTTCAGACCCATTCCTATCTCTTCAGCATTCCCAGTGACATACTGCATCCTTGAAGCCCACCCTGAGCCTTGCACTCCCCACAGCAAGCCTCACATTGCAGGCACTGTTGTCCCTGCCCACCATGACAGTTAACCAAAATTTGCTTCTGCGTCCTCCACAACTCTTCACCCTTTCCAGTGCTGGGAGCCAGCTGGCCCTCTCAGTCCTGTATCATCAGGGCCTGGCAGGGTCTGGCACGGGCATCAGTCTGGCAAACATATGCTAAATAAACAACCAAATGAGCAATATATTAAGGAAAGGAATTTAAATCACAGAATCCTCTCTGTCAACATTCTATTCTCACTCTCCCTCCCTGCCCTTTTATTCTTTTCCTTTAGTGGCTCTTGCACACTCTCCTTAGCTGTTCCAATGAACCCAACTCAAGTGGCCTCTCCTTTTTGAGCCCAAAGCATGATTTATTCTTCCTTGGCAATCCTGTATCTATTATTCATACGGATGTGCAATCATGAAGCATCGCAGGACATTGTTAACAAGCTTATACCACGTCCAAACCATCAGCTCCAGGAAGACCAGTTTTACGGAACCCAAAACTCATGGCAAACAGTAGCTTCCTTTCAAGAAAGAATAGGTGCTTTTTAGGCTAACAGTAGAATGAGGAAAATTTCTCCTCAGGAAACCCAGGGACCTTTGGCAGCACCACCCACCTTAGCAGCATCAGAGAAACAGGGTTACAGAGGAACAGAAGAACAGCTCAAAAAAAAAAACGCTCCTGGCACTTCCCAGAAACAGTGGAACTTACCTCAAGCAAAAGAAGGAATCTAATAACCAAGTACATCAAGTCTTTGAAGCAATTTTCCCATAATGAAAAGTAAAAAAGAAAAAGCAGCAACAAAGGAAAAAACAGAACACAAGTGGACTGGAGATTTCATATAAATTCTGACAGGAATTGGCTCTTTTTCTCCAGACGTGGGCCACACAGACTAAAGCACCAACAACTGAGTGAGCCTGAAGGGACAGGGCAGTCCAGGCCTAGGCAGGCAGGTCCTATTTGTGAACGATTCCATCTGCTCCTTGTCACGGGGTGGCATGGTGAGATGCAGGCATGGCTGCCCATGTGAGGGAGTCTCAGAAGATACACAAAGGGCCCAAGCGATAGCACAGTGGGTAGGGCATTTGCCTTGCACGCGGTTGTCCCAGGTTCAATCCCCAGCATCCCATATGGTTCCCCAAGCACTGCTAGGAGTAATTCCTGAGCAAAGAGCCAGGAGTAACCCCTGAGCATTGCTGGGTGTGACCCAAAAAGAAAAAAAGAAGATACACAAGCTTTTCAATATGAAGCTTGTTTGGAAAAAAAGGTGTGTGTGTGTGTGTGTGTGTGTGTGTGTATTTTACCTTCAACCTCAACAGTGGTATAAAACATCAGCAGTCCAAGTTCCTTTCCAGAACATCCACATACTGACAGGCAGTGAGCTCTCCCCAGGATAGAGCTGGGACATTCTGAGGTTGGCAGAGCACCTGTCCCCAAGAGAAGCCCAGACACTATCTGTCTGACTCCCCTGTCACCAGATAGAAGGGCACCACTGTCCCTGGCCATCTTCCCTCTGCCCCACATCTGTTCCTCACCTCTGCTGAACCAAGGGGCAGGGACAGCACCACATGGTCAAAATCATGGCTTGTGGGGTCACTTAGGTCAAGGTCACATCCCAAATCTGCTGCCTACTGATCCCCTGGCCATCAGCCTCTTCATCTTAAGATGATATGACTAACTGGAGCCAGAGCAGGAGGCTGTTGGAAAGCTCTGACTCAAATGCTCTAGGGTCTGACACACAGAAGAACCCAATCACCATGGGATCACCATGCTCAGACATGTGCAGCCCCTCAGCAGGATCCAGCGCTCCTCTCCTTCCAGATGTCAGTCTACAGTCTGGTTCATCCTCTTCATTCTCCCCCTGCGGCCCTCTTATCTCAAGCCAGAACAAGCCCATTCCAGCCCCAGAATTAAGCTTCTTTTTGAATTTCTTATCCAGGCACATTGGGTGGTAGGCAAAGGTTTTCTCAGATCAGCTGGAGGTAAAGGCTGAAGCACACTGGGTTCCTCTCTCTGATGGGTTGGTGAGCCTGTCAGGCTGCAAGTCTGTGCTCACAGTGGTTTCCTTTCCTTGTTGCCCCACTCCCAGACAATGCCCTCTGCTTTTCCTTTTTTGAAAACCGTATTCTACAAATGCAGCATCAGGGAGCTTTTGGTCCAGTTTCTCAAAGAGTTCCCACCTCCAGATTCATTGTATTTTTTCTAAAATAAGCAGCATAGTTATTAGCTGCAGGATATGTAAAGGGCATGGGAAGTTACTGAAGCATCGATTCAAGAAGTGCAAATGTCAAAGGCAAAAACGAAAACTGCAAATACAGTCACAAACTTGAAAGTACAGGCAGCAAAACCAGCTATGAGTTAAAATGTCTTTGGGAAATAGGTAAGATGCTGAATCAGGTATTATTCCTTACAATGGGTTTTGCTATCTACATGCCTCTTCCAATATCCTAGAACATAGCCTGGGAGTTGCTCCACAAAAAGCTAACTGAATGAACATGTAATAAATACTTACTCTGTAAAATTAGGTAAAGTTGCACTACTTTAGAATTTATGCTATCTCCACAAGCATTTCCTTTTGAAACAGTGGATCATTTAACACAAATATCATTTTTTTTCTACTTGTTTATCAAACACCTCTCTGCTTCTGTTATCATATTGAGGTGTCTGTCTCAAACTGCAACAAATAAGGCACGGATAAGGTCTGTACACTTGATGCTGTATTGAAACCTGAATGCCTCACCCCCAACAAGGTCATAAAAACAGACTAAGGTCCAGTGGTGAAGGGATGTTGACTCTAGTGGGAATAACAGAAATACTACTGTCAAATACTGAGTCCACATAAAAATATTTCTATAAGAAGAAAAACCCCATTGTTGAGAAGATTTGGCTCCTTTCTCCCACCATGTCTACTCCTCTGTCACTAAGACAGGCATTCGGATATCAAGTATGACTGTATTTCTTAATAAAATCACTTTACCCACAGGTTTCCATCTACCAGGATGCTTCTTCCTTACACTCTGTTGTTTTTTAAAGTCTGAAGTGAGCAATACCTACAGAGCCTCTTTCTTCCTGGTCCTCAAATAACCCACCCACCTGTGCCCTAAGCACCAACAAGGCTCAGGTGTGAGACACCAGAGTTTGTCCCAAGTGAGTTATTCCTAGCATCAGCCTCTTTTTGAAATCTCTAATTCTTAAATGACTAAAATTAGATTTTCTGATAATGAATAACGCAAGTAGTATTTTCTGCCCTGTGTGTACGGGAACAAAAGCACCTTTTTACTGTGGAACCCTGGACACTGCAAACCACTACAGAGGCAGCTGTTTTGACAAATGGAATTGCCCCAAACATGGTCAAGTCCTGAATTTGTTAGCCTGTAGGAGGTGAAATCTTGAGAAGGATGGTGATCCAAGTTAGAACAGAATTACTGCTATAGAAGTTACAGACTAAGAGTAGACACAATGGCGTCTACCCAAACTATCTAGGGAAACTTTCCGTAGCTTAACCTGAATTATGGCCAGATAGTTTTAGACCTATGGGAATACCTATTGGGTTGTTAATTTAAGATTTAGACACATAGCACTATATCTGTTGTGTCACAATTAAGATATCAAAAACAAAACACTGCAATACACACAACCAACAATTAGATCACAGAGAGACAGAATGAAACACCACCAATATAAAATCTCAAGTTTAGCTTTTTAAGCTCATGCTCCAGACACAGAGTGTTCATTTTAGATGACGATCATGTCCCATGGTTAGTCATCTAATAAATGTGTTGACTGTCAGTAGAAAAATTCACTCTGGGGAGATTACTAAGTGCTAGAAGGTAGGCTCTTTTCCTGTTGAACAGATCTGAAGTACCTGGGTGGCAACGGTCTTTAAAAAACTGCATTAGGGACAAGTGATATTAGAGACCGTTTAATTCATACATACACTTAGAAAATATTATTTCTAATATTGTTATTAGGCTTTTATTTATTTATCTATTTATTTATTTAATTGAAATCTTTTATTTAGAAGTGGACACTAGCTTTTGGAACTCACCATGCTTGAACTTACACATTTTTTAATATGATGCTATGCCAAAAACTAGTAACAATTATGGACCTCAATTCCTTGACGTAGAGAATGGTTTGAGGCTCTTCCCTGTCCCTGGAGCAAGCAGATGCCCTTTGGCAATACTTGCTTGCGACAGGATGTATGGAGATGTTACTGGTGCCCACTCGAGCAATTCGAAAAACAATGGGAAGACAGTGACAGTGACTGTTATTAGATGTTGTTGTAGGTTTTTTTTTCTTTTTTGGGTCACACCTGGAAATGCTCAGGTGTTACTCCTGGCTCTGCACTCAGGAATTACTCCTGGCGGTGCTCAGGGGACCATATGGGATGCCGGAGATCAAACCAGGGTCGGCTGCATGTAAGGCAAACGCCCTACCACTGGACTATCGCTCCGGCTCTGTAGTTGTTATTTTAATGACAAGAACTTAGTTTTTTGTAATTGTAGCACATTCTGAAAAAACAACAACAACAACACAATTCATATGGGGAAACTACTAGCTTTGCAACTACCATTTCAATATTCAGAATGCCACTGATTGAAGAGGAAGTGTCTCTAAAGTCACCTGTAGGCCCCTGTGTTTTTCAAACAGCCCAGCATTTTATAATTTCTAAAGTCCATTTAGTCTAGAAATTACTCTAGTCTAGTTCAATAAAAAAAAAGCAGATTTTCTTACTAAAGAGTACAAAAGCCATCATCAGAAAAAGAGTCCATTTGGGAAGACCTTTCAAAGCTCTCAGAGCTGAGGTCTGAGATCTGTGGAGAGGACATATCCAGGCCTGCATCATGGTCAGCTGTGCCTACCTGGACAGCTCCTCTCAGAGGATAATTAGTTCAGTACATTAGGATAATGGATTCCCTTACAGCCTGTTCTCACACACTGTTCTCTGCAATTACAAGTGAGGTTTCACTCTGTGTGGGGAGAACGTGACCGGCTTCTGTTCATTCTCCAAAAAAGACTGAGAACGCATGCCCTGTTCAGAACCTCCATAAACATTAGTGGAAGGGGAGACTCCAGCACTTATAATGTATTCGGTAATTTCCAGTGATTTCTATTATCACCTAAAGAACCATGATTGAGTGGAGGGACGGAGTGTTGCTGACATCAGCACGGCTGCAGAGCTAAGTCACTCCATGATCTGGGTTACATTCAACCCACAACCTTCAGTGCTAACGGCAAAGCACTGCAGAAGTCACAAAGGCAATAAACTCCTACAAAGAATCCAGTGAGAGTTCGAGTAAAGGGGAGAGGCAGATGTGGCATTAACAATCCTTGTACAATGTCTGGCACATAAAGACACTCAACTACAACTATCAAATCAACTATCAAATGATTTGCTCTATTTCTATTCTCGAACGTATTTGTGCTTTAATCTCAATCATTGCCATACTTACTACTTTGGTTTCCATTTTTACATTAAATGTTCTCATATATGCTGATAAAAAATATAGCTGATAGATTTTAGAGTTTTTTGGGGTGAGGAAGGGGCCTTACGAGCCATGTTCAGTGGGGCCCAGGGGTTATTCCCAGTCTCATTATACAAATTAGACTCTGCTAAGCCCAGTGGAGCTAGGGCCATCAAGGTTACCCCCGTGGTGCTCAGGAGTCACCACATCTGGTGGTGCTCTGGAGGTCACACAGTGCCTGGAAGGGAATTCGAGTTCTTGTGTAGGTGTGGCATGCAGTCCTGATGCCATCACGATCTTTCTGCACCCCTATTTCATCAGTACAGGCATTCACATCCATAAATGGCCCAAACTGCTGTAGATGGATCATATAACTGAGTGGGGTAGATTCACACCCTCAGGGTACTCCTTGGCTTTTCCTAGCTCTGTGTTTGGAAGTGACCCCTGGAGGTGCTCAGGCAAGAGCCTAACCTCCTGTGCTATTTCTCCAGCCCTCTACTAACAATTTTTGCTTGAAGTGTACTTTTTCTCTTGATTATAGTATACAATTTGTTTTTATTTTTGTTTTTATATGCCTTTAGTTTTAACACAGTTGTGTGTTTGAATCTTTCATAAAATATTTTCTTTTCTAGATGCTCCCATATGTCTTGTGGACTTTTTTTATAGTTCCTTTTCTGTTTTGTTTCTTAGATAGAATAACTCAATTGACTTGTAATCATTTAAAAAAATCTAATATTGTGACCTATCTGCTTAGTTGTGGAGTTTGTTTTGTTTTTTCTACTTTCAGGAAAATCATGCATGGCTTACCTCAGAAATCCTCCCTACCTCAGGGAGTGGTAGTAGTGATTATTTTGTTTTCCAATTATACCTTCTACAGCACCTGATTATGTAAAGAAAAGAACATATACCTAGACAGACTGAGCTTTGTAACAAATAACACATTGCCTAGTAGTTGTGAAGGACAGAGCTTCTGCAAGTTTGCAGGAAAACAATTGCCCACTCTCTCTTCCATTTTCTTATTCTCCCAGGACAACGTCCACACCGCTCTCTCTGCTCATCTCAATAGTTTCATTACCATTCTGGTAACTTTGCTCAGGGAGCAGTTGATTGTTTTTCACAGCCCTTCAGTTCAGCACTGTTTGCCCTTTCTTAGTGACCAGATTGCCAAACAAGACCTGACTTTACCTCCTTCCCCCACACTTTCTCTCATTTCAGCATTAATCGGTGGCTGATTTCAAGCAATCCATATTGTTATTCTCTTTTGCTAGAAGGCTTGCTGAACAAAATGTTATACACTCCTAGTCAAAATCATTAGAACTGATTTAAAAAAAAAAGTTGTGTAGATGACTATGTTCTATCTGTCTGATAATAAAAAAAAAACCTCCAGCAGAGATGAGCTAAAGGGGCCCTGTGTTTTTTTTTTTAACCATCTATTATATGAAGCACTTTCACTGTACTTGCAATTACTAAGCAGTTACAACACAGAATTGCATGGTTGTTTTGTCCTGAAAAGTTTATGGGAGAAAAGTAATCAAAGAAAATAGTAGAAGGGAAAAGGTAGGATGTGAGCTGGGGAAAAAGAAATCAAAAGATGTACTCAAGGATCTACATAAGAAACACAAATGTAATTTATTATAAAATGAAGTGAAAACAAAAACCATCTTTGTCCTGTAGAAAAGAAACAAGGAAGATGCTACCCAAATATGAAAGGAATCCTGCCACAGTTACCGCAATAACCTTGAGAAAGAAAAGTCCCAGCCCTGTTCGAAGGTCATTTTGTATGTCAGTAATTTTTTCATGTTTTAGTATATGTGCTGCCAAAGCAAGCACAATTTTTTAATGTTTTAAAAGAAAGATCAAAAGATGATCTCTGGACATGATCCAAATACCAGTAAGATTTCAGCTAGCCTATCTGCTCCCAAATAACTTTCTCACTAAGAAAGACGTTTTGTTTATTTTTGCAGTACTTTGTATTTTTCCCTTTTAACTGGGATGGAACCCAGCTACAACTGACATTTTGACACTTCTCTCTGCTCTCCAGACCAGTGACTCCTGAAGGTCCCAGGTAACATTCTTACCAGAGCTTAGAAACAATCACTTCCACCAGAAACTAAGAAATCTCTATTGAAACAAACAAACAAACAAAAAAAAAAAACCCAAAGCATCAGAAGAAGATATTTGCCTCAATTAAGATAGGGAGGAGGGGCTCAAGCAACAGCACTGTGGATAGGGCATTTGCCTTGCACGCGGCAGACCTGGGTTTGATCCCTAGTATCCCATATGGTCCCTCAAGCACCACCAGGAGTAATTCCTGAGTGAAGAGCCAGGACTAACCCCTGAGCATTGCTGGGTGTAACCCAAAAAAAAAAAAAATAAAGATAGGGAGGAGTGGTATATTCATATTTTAAAATGCCATCAATACTAGACCATAATCACAGAGGAGAAAGCAATCTCAAAAGGACCAACCTTTACTGTTGGGGCTCAGGGAGGGCCCCATCAGAGTGGGATTTGGAAGGGTCCCTGGTGCATAGGGCCCAAAGACTAAAAGACCAGAGTCTCTCCCCAAGGGTTGGGAGTTGGGGTTACAGAGAGGTGATAGAACTTTGATCTTAAAACTATGGCAGGTATAAAAGCTTCTTCCTTCTGGGGGACAATTCCCCCCCTTCATGGAATCTTGCCCTGGGGGCTATAGATGTGCCCAGGACAAAGGTGGAATTCCATACAAATCAGAAGTCAAGGTTATCAGAGGGCTAACTCAGGGAATCACTGTGCCTGAATAGGAGACAGAGGGCTGTGACCAAAAAGTATAGGATGTGCCCCTATTAGCACTGGAATGGGTATCAGTCAAATAACCCCATAGGAGGGAAATGACAGCTCCAATGTTAAACATGAAAGGCTTAGAACTGTAATTCAACACTTGACTCCAAATCAAACGCAACTCTTAAACAAGTACTCACATTTGATGCCAGAGATTGAGTTCAAAAAATTGCTGACAAATGTTTCTAAAAAGAGGGTGTGGCTAGACATAGTAATTTTACTCTTGCCATCTTCACCATTTAGTGGGAAAAATCTGTATTAAATTATCTACGGCTTCAGTATCTTTAACTCAGGGAACAGTCTGTGACCAGTTCCAGTATTTATTTGAGAATTGTTTTTATTTTTTTTTAACTCACTTTATTTTGAAATACTTATAGGCTTCAAAGTGTTTCAAGAAAAACAAAGAGATTCTATGTGTCTTTTGTCCCAACCAGAGCCCCCCTCCCCCAGTGAAACTTGTTGCTATAAAAGTATAATGACATTAACAAAGCTAGTTAAGCTAGAGAATTGTGTCACAGTTAGGCAGAAAGTGACTTAAAAGAAGGGGCTGGAGCCATAAGTACAGCCGGTAGGGTGCTTGCCATGCATGTGGATGACCCAGGTTCACTCTCCAGAAGCTCAGATGGTCCCCCTGAGCTTGCCAGGGGTAAGCTCTGAGAGCAAAGTCAGGGCTAAGCTCTGAGCATGACTGGGTGTTGTACCCAAACAAACCCCCCCCCACCAAAAAACAGTGACTTAAAAGAGGAAGGAGGGGGTTCATATATCAAGATCTCTGGGTGGCGCTTCATTTACATTTGCTGTCTGCTAACTCATTTACTTACTGACCAACTAATCAAACAAGGAAATTGGCTAAGGCGATACAGAGTTACAGGTAAATGCAGGGTCTGGAGACTGGAGGCTGTGACTGCTGCTTCAGATGTCACTGTCTCTGTACCGCCCTTTCGTCCTTTCCCTCTGCAGTACAAGGGGCGGCGGGACACCAAAGGCATCTGCTGGTTGCTCTTCTATTATTTGTTGTCCACAAGCTAGTCACGTCTGTGACTTCATGTGTCCTGAAGCTAGTCACATCTGCCACGTCATCGAAAAGATGCCTCAGAGTATGCTTTCACAGTCACCCTCATCCCCCTCCTCCTTACTTTGATGGGATCCTAGATTGGTTTTTTAATTTGTTTTGTTTTTTGTTGCTGTTTTGGGTCATACCCAGCAATGCTCAGGGGTTACTCCTGGCTCTGCGCTCAGAAATTACTCCTGGAGGTGTTTGGTGGACCATATGGGATGCCCAGGAACCAATCTGGGCCGCCCATGTGCAAGGCAAACATCCTCCCCACTGTGCTATCTTTCTGGCCCCTGTTTTATTTATTATTATTATTATTATTATTATTATTATTTTTTTATTTTTATTTTTATTTTTATTTTTATTTTTATTTTTATTTTTATTTTTATTATTGGTGAAGAGATGCTTGGGAAGCCAGGGCACAACCCAAAATTTGCTTGGTAAGCCTGGGTGCCACCCCGTGACACTCTGCCATCCAGGCTGGAGGGTCACTGTGAGGGCATGAGGTTTCAGTGCAGTTCCAGTCCTATGGAGCAAAGACAACCAAGACCAACCCCCTTCTTGGGGGGCCTCTAGGGCTGCACCTGGAAAACCTCGGAGGCAATATGGTCCCTGAGTCGGGCACAGTCCTGACAATGTTTCACTATCTTTGGTCTGGGACTTTTTTGTTTATGCTTATACCTTATTATACTCATTCACTCATTTCTTCCTTTGCTCATTCAATAAATATTAATTGATCCCTATTAGCTAAGCCCTATAATATTAATTGATCCCATAAGCTAAGCCCACAATAATGTACAGAGGCAAATGTGATTAAGTTTCATCATCAAGTAAATAAGGCAAATACTAACTAGGTAAGCATTCAAATACATGGAAAGTTTCACAATAAGATACTACAATTAAGCAGAAAGTACCCTGAAGTCATAAGGACAGCAAGCTGCAGAGGGAGAGGAGAGAGTAGGCTTCCCTGAGGAGCAAAGATTGAGTTGAGTTTTGAAAAGCAAATGAAGTAACAACAGAAAGGTTGCATGGATGTTCCAGGCAGCAGAATGGAATCTTCGCACAGTGAATCTGATGGAATTTCAGTTTTGAACTTCAGGGCTGGTCAACTGATTGATCTTTGCATCTTGAACTCACGATATGTTTTTCTTATAGCAAGGTGATGATTTTCTTCCATTCTTTTCTAGGGGCTTTAAATTTTTAATTTTCATTTCCCTTTGTGGGTAAGAAAAGTTCTGAGCTACACCCAGTGATACTAGGGGGTTCCTGGCTCTGTAATTAGGGGCTATGTGGAAGCAGAATCCAACTGGGGTCAGCAAGTGTCTTAGACTTATAACAGCGCTCTAGTACCTTGGCTTTGTTTTTGTTTGTTTGTTTGTTTTATAAATTACGTTCTTTAGAAGTTGTTCCATTTGCTAAAATTTTTCATTTAATTACAATAAAATCTTGAGTCATTAGGTTGTTTTTAATATCTACAATTTTTTGTTCATGTCTCCTTTTTTATTACTGATACCCTTTTTTAAAAAAATTTATTATACCACCGTGAGACATACAATTACAAAGGTGTTCATAATTGGTTCTTGGTAATACAGTATTCCAGCACCCATCCCTCCCCCAGTGCCCCATTTCCACCACCAATGTACCCCACCCCTCCTGCCCACCACCAGGCTGCCTCAATAGCAGGTACCCCCGTTTCCTCTCTCTGTCTCTCTCTCTCTGTCTCTGCATCTCTCTCCCTCTTATTTTACACATTGTGGCTAGCCCTGCAGATATTTAGAGTTTATCACTTAAGTCTCTTTGTGTATATTCAATAGTGAGTTTTAATCTGCCATTACCATTTCCCACATTTAGTAAAACACTGGTCTGATACCCTTTTTTAACTAGTGGTTTATAAATTTTGTTAATTTCTTAGCTAATTTTGGCATTGATCTCATATATGTAATAATATATGATATGTGCATATCTAAAATATCTAGTATGTAACTATAGAATATACAATAGATATCTGTCTATATAAATAATATGTAATTATAGTATATACAACAGATATGTGTCTAAATAAAGAATGTAATTATATAGGATACTATATATACACAGATATATAGATATGCTATATATATACAGACATATATATGCAGAAATGTGTGTTTTCATTATAACTGACTCTTCTTCCACTTTAAATTATTTATTATTTGAATGAAAAATAGACCATTGTCATCTATCCTCTCCTCTATATATGTATGGAGAACTGTGCATTTTTCTAAGCCCAGATTTAGATATATCATAAGTTTTAATAATGTTTTATTAATATAGTATGCAATTAGAAGTATACATACATATACTCAACTTACAATAAGTAGTTTAAATTATAAAATATACAATAAATATCCACACAGTAATATCATATAAAATGACACTCGAGAAGTCCTTTGCTCCCCAATAACCACTCTTCTTTACACTTTAATGATAACTTCACTCGCCAGAAAGATAGTATAGGGGTTAGAGAACTTGCCTTGCAAACGGTCAATACCTGTTCAATTCCCAGTACTGCAAATGTATCCTGAGCACCACAAAGAGTAGTTCCTGAGCATCACTGGATATGGCCCAAATACTCCAAGAACTCCCCCACAAAGATTATTACTCATAATAATATAACCTCAAAGATTACCTTTCTGGTTTTTTGGAATAAGCATTTCACTGTGGCCAAATTCTTTCACTCAAATATATTATTTCTTTTAATCAATACATGTTGCTACATGCAAATTAATTTTATAACTCAATGACATCTTATTACATAAATGTCAAGTTATTTAATCACTCTTGATGCTGATGGATATTTGAGTTATTTTTCTTGGAGTCTTTATAAATATTGCTGCTCCAAATTCTCTTGCATAAACCAGTAGCATGTGTTGGCAATTAGGGAGGATAGTTAGAAAGTAAGAAGTGAACTTCTTGGCTATAAGAATGCATATGCCGGGACTACAGGGATAGCACCATGGGCTGGGGCATGTGCTGTGCACATAGGAACTCTGGGTTCCATACCAGACACTGCAGCGCTTCTATAACACCACTAGGAGTGACTCCCTGAATCTGAGCTGGGAGCAGCCTCCAAGCACCACTAGTGGTGGCCTAAAGAAAAAAAAGACAAACAAAATAATACACTCAATTTTAATACATAATAGCCTACAGCATGGAAAGTAGTTTTACTTATAGCAGTTTAAATGAGTTTCAGTTCACTGACATTCTTGCTAAATTTTTGACATTTTCAGCCTTAAATTTCAGGCAGTCTGGTGAATGAGCAGTGCTACTCATTGTGATTTTCATGTGTAGAATCAGTATGTGACTACTTAAAACATTGTGAGATATTAACTAGTATTTCATTGAAGTATAGGGTCAATTAAGAGAGAACAAAATCTTTGTAATATTGAGCACAGTGTCTCACTCAATTTATTTGCATATTATAGTTTTCATTTAATGATGATTTATAATTGTTTAGCAATTATAAATCATCAAGTATATAATTTTTTCCTTAGGAAGTTGATAGGGGCCACGGAAGTGGTGGGAGAGCACATGTGTGAGGATTTGGGCTCAATCCCTGCACCACAAATAATAACAATAGCAACAATGCAACAACAGTAATAATAGTGTTGCCCAATGGGTTTGGCACCATAATGCAGCAGGTAAGTTGCTTGCCTTGCATGTGGCCAACCTGAGTTAGATCCCTGAAACCATATATGGTCTCCTGATCCCTGTCAGGAATGATCCCTGAACCAGAGCCAGGAGAAAAGCCTGAGCATCAGGCCACATGTAGCTCAAACCATCATCACCATCATCACCATCATCCTCATCCTCATTATTATCATAATGCTTCATAAAGGAGAGAAAAGTCTGGAATACTCACCTCCTATTCCCACCAAACAATCACAAGATGATTATAATTAGGTATCTGATATTTATGATGCTTCTGTACATCATCTTTAGGTTTTTACTTTCTTACTATTCCTACAATATTAACTACAATTGTATTTGCTGAAATTATATCCAATAATCTCCCTGAATTCATAATTATTTTTAAAAGACTATTTTGCTTGCTTACAATCATACTTATTCAAGGAATGGAAGTTTTATGTCTCCCTCCCAAGTTCTATTTTCATTTACTTCTCTTGATTTACTGTGCCAGAGTATCTGTGGTTTGATGCCAAATGAAAGAAGTAGTTGCAGGTGTCAGTGTCTCACTTCCATTCACACACATAAGGTCTTCATATTTTACCACTGAGCATGTTCCAATGCGTACATGGCATTTCTACTTCCTTTACCTACTTCGATCAGGTAAATTCACCTACTCCTTAAATTTATCTATTCACATCTATCTTGGTTAGGCTCCTGAGCCCTAGTCTAGCCTCTGCTGCATACTTTGTGCTTAAATTCATTGTGATCACCTTTCTCCACTGGTCTGTAGATCTCAGAGCATGCCCTCCATGTCTCTTTATCTGCTGCTCTTTCCTTTGGATCCAGAACATGGCTCGGTAGGCACATGGTACAGAGGAAACATGCTTAGGGGAAGAGGAATGGGGAAGGAGAGATGGAGAAGAGGGACAACCCATAGTTACAAAACCACTCTCAGTCCTCCCTTGCTCTTCTCCAATCAAAAGTACAAAAAATTCTCCTTGCTCAAAAACTAGAAGCAGATGAATTATTTAAACATCTTTATAGTAGGGAAAGAACAGGACATGATTCACTACGCAAGGAAAATTTTAGTTGTAGCTAACAAAGGAGTGAGCAAAATAATTAAGAGAGAACAGAGAAAGTGTCTTTGAAACAGCAATTATCTGTCTTAACAGAGTCTCAAATCTGCCTGTTGACAAGTGATTTTTTTTCACAATGACATAGAAAACAGGAGTCATATAGAGTTGGGGGACCTGGCCAGCAGCACCCAGAATGGATAAGGGAGACCTAGATCTTGCTGGACTTCATCCCTGCGAAAAAGGAGAGGGATGGACTTGGGAGAAACTCTGCCTTGCCACTGCTGAGAAAGGGAAGAAAGAAAGACACCAACGTAGCAGGGAGTTCTGCGGAGTAGTACTCACTTACTGAGCATAGCTTAGGCCTTTTATTCATTTCTAGGTAGAGGGGATACAAAGCACAAACAGCATCCTGAGCCATTGCGACAAAGTAGTCAGAGGGCAGGTACATCCTGTCCTGTACACATAGGTGTTGTTCTCTTGTGGATGTAACCATTTGGGCTTTATGAAGTTTTATTACCTTGAAAAAGCCCATTTCTGGGTCTCCCCCTTAGGGCCTAATGGTGGGAAAGAGTCAGGCCCCAAGACTAGCTGCTTAGTGCCCAACAATACAGCAAAGCCCATTAAAGAAGAAACTGCCAGGCTAGAGATATAGTATAGGGTTTGGGCACATGCTTGCTTATGCAAGCCCCAGGTTTGATCCACAATACCACTGGCGCCCTAAGCACTACAATATATAGGTCTGAAGTCCCCCAAGCATTGCAGGTGTGGTGCTGGTGGTCCCCAGCAATGCTGGGCTCGGGCACTGAACTGAACTGCCTCATGTAGATAAGAGTGGTGTTCGAAGTGGCTAACAATTGTGAGGGTACTAATGCCAACCTAGAACTGAGCATTAAATAGAGGCAAAAGGATACACAGACAACCTTTAAGTATGTTTGTAACCATAGTCTGGAGAGGAAGGAAAGAGAAAGATAGAGAAATGGAAAGAAATAAAGAACCGCCAGGAGGAGGGCGGGGGAGGGGGAGGGACCGGGACGTTGGTGTGGGAGATGGGCATGGTGGCGGGATGGGTGCTGCTACACTGTCGACCAAAACCCAAATAGAACTTTTTATGTATATCTTGTATTGTAAAAAAAAAAATTAATAAAAAAAAAAAAAAGATAGAAAAAAGAGGGTGTTCGAGTCCCCTGGAATGGCTTGGAAGGTCTCCCCTAAAATAAACAAATAAGTAAACAAACAAATAAATAAGATTATTCTGAAGAATGTAGTCTGAGTCTGGATAGTGTTTAATTTATCAATTGAAGCCACTCTCCATTGAATCTGTGTCTGGGTTTCAAAAAAAGAATGCCTAGAGAAAGGACTCGATATTTCCTCATGAGATGGTCTCCTGTGCACTGCATGAACTTCACGTGAACTTAGGAGGCTCAATACTCTAAACTGACAAGTGCCTTAACTAACTCATAAAGTCCCATAATAGTATTCTAAGGAAAAGTCCCAAAAGGCTTTTTTAAAAGACCCAGATATTAAATGTGAGACTTATAAATCTTTTCATCCCATTTGTACTTTATATAGCAAAAATAAGATATTGTATCAGTAATCAGGCACTGAAAAAAATGAATTATAGAGTATTCTTATGACATATTAACCATAGTCTATATATATTTTCAAAGATTGTACAATAATTTGGGGAAATAAAATTGACCTTCCAGCAAAACAACCCAAATAAAAACCAAAAATATTGTTTATAAATGTAATTCCAGTACTATTAAAGGAATAAGAAAATTAAGTCAACTGCCAGCAGGGTGACAATGAAGCTTACTGCTGTTACATATACATTTATTTACTATTTATTATTATTATTATTATTACTACCAAGAAAAATCGATAAGCAATTATCTAACTATGGTGCCTACCCCCATTGTGCCCAGGGCTTTCTCCCTGGTTGTGCACTCAGGGATCACTCCTAAAGGAGACTCAGGAAATCATATGCAGTGCAGGGGATCAAACCTGGGTCAGCCTTGTATAGGGTAAGTGCTCTACTCATTGTATTATCTCCCTGACCCCTACTTGCTATTTTTAGCCAACAATATTACGTGTAAAAAGGATCCTACAAAGTTTACCTTTGACTTGCCAATTTTGTCACTTTAGAATAGATAGCTGGTTTCTTAGCAGCTTAGTTTCCTCACTCACACAGTGGGAAATCCCCCCTGGCTCTCTTAGTGTTGGGAATAAAGAAATAAATTACTCTTTATTTTCATATAGTTAAGAAGGTAAGAAGGTTTCATGTAGTTAAAATGTAATGCCTAGAAAGGTGGATCAGGAGGTCTTGTCAAAGGTGGAAATTACCACAAATGTGTGGGAGCAGAGGTTAGGTAAGACAGAGAGGGAACAGTGTGCCAATAATTGTCAAAAGTGCTATTACCACAAAGAACTTAGCATTAAATACAGGCAAAAAGATACACATGATAACCTCTAAGTATATATATATATATATATATATATATATTACAATCCACAATATGTAAGAGAAGGAAGAGAGAAAGAGAGAGAGAAAGAAAGGAAAGAGATAAAGAGCCTGCCATAGAGGCAGGCTAGGGGGGAGAGAATCGGGGACATTGGTAGTAGGAAATGGGCACTGGTGGAGGGATGGGTTCTGGAACACTGTATGATTGAAACCCAAACATGAATATTTTTGTAATTGTTTATCTCATTATGGCATAATAAAATATATTTAAAATTGTAATGCCTAAAAGTCATATCAATGGCAATACGTTGTGAAATACCACATGGTACAAAACACAGGGACTTTCCAGAATCCCTGTCCTCTCTTTCCCTGGCATCCAAAATGAAAAACTAGAATAAGCACAAAACATAGTCAGTAAATAAATATCAAAATTCATTTTATGGCTAACGTTCCTTCTTAGTGAAATAACAATCTCAGATCCCTCTATATATCCAAGAGCTTTTGAAACTATGATGGAGACTCTAACAATTTAATGCACGCATGTCTCATCTTTAAAGCAACCCCTTAAGTAGATTCTTTAGATTCTCATGAGGATAGGTAGAGCTTTTCCTTTTCCTTTTTAAAATTTTTTCAAAGATGAGTACTCAACAGCTCAAACACACTTCCAGCGGAATACGAGACTTGAGAGTCTCATTTACCAGGCCAGTTAAATGTCACACTCAGAGCTGAAAGTTCTCTGACATGACTGTGGGTTCTGTGAGCAGCTGCAGATACCCACACTTGCAGCCAGTCGATCTTGGTCCCATGCAGGAAGCACCTTGGGGTTGTAAGCCCCCACTCTGAGGTAAGGGATGGGCACATTGCAGGCAAATGTCTGAGAGGGCATCTTTATTGAGCCAGCAACCTACACCCAAGGGGAAGAGCCAGATGCAATCTGACATCTGAGCCAGGGCTGCCCCCTCTTGGCTCTTGGCGTTAGCCTGCTTCCTTTGAGAAAGTTACCAGAAATCACTGGGGTGGATAGGGGAAAAGTGAGGAAGCCGAGTCAAATTTGAGAGCACTGAAATTTGTCTCTGGGACTAATACTATGTCCTGTGAATGGACTTCACATCTGACCACCTCACCATTCCAGTGCACTTGGGCTGGAGCAATAATACGGTGGGTAAGGCACTTGCCTTGCCTGCAGCCAACCCAGGTTCATTCTTGGCATCCCATATGGTCCCCTGAGCACCTCCGGGAGTGACTCCTGAGTTCAGAGCCAGAAGTAAGCCCTGAGCATCACCAGGTGTGGCCCAAAAACTAAAATAAGAAGAAAAAACCCATTCCTGAGTGCCACAGAAAATTAATCTTATAGGAGGGAGGAAAGTGGAAGCTCCAAAGTCCATGCACCAGTAGTGATGTACTTGATCCAACAGTTGAAGCCTTCTGCTACACACTTGGAGCAGAAAGGACACTTGGCTCACCTCTAGTTTCTGAGCCAGCAGAAAACTAGAAGAGGGACATAGTGGTGGTGACAAATAAGAGTTAGTGAGTCAAGACATAGGAAGTGGGAAAATACAGAGGCACTGTAGTGCCCAGGAACCAGTGTGAGGGATGGAGAAGTCATGCAAATGGCCAGGGGCAGGGTGAGGGTGTCACAGGATTAAACCATAGCAGCACAGACACTGGAAGGCTCTGGGCTATTCCCCCCCCCAACTTACCCTCCCCCACCATGCACAAATTCTACAATTTGACCAATGGGATATTTCTCTACTTTGTGGCCAGTCAGGTTCCTTCTGCCCCCTTTGAGTGTGATTGGGGGACAGGGAGGGACAGGGGAGTGCTATGGCAGAGTCCCTCAGGCAGATACCCCATTCCAAGGACAGCAAGGTTCCAAGCCACCGTGGCCCATCTAGAGATAGGCTAGACAGAGATTAGAACCCAGAGCCCAGCAAGGATGGGACAGCCTGGGTGAAGTTACTCACCACAGGCACCCACTGCCATGCCACCCCTGGTGGCTCACCAGGCTATGCAAGTTCAGTCCAGCCCCTGAGATTATCCGTGATGACCCGTGCACAGTGAATCCTGTCCCAGTGATGGTTCTAGTAAGTGAACCCTGACCCCACTTACCCAGTAACCCCTTAGAATTACCATGGTACACTTGAACCTGGGGTGAAGGAGAATTGCTAGAACAGCAGCCAGATGGACACAGGGCACCTCAGAAGGGACACTAGTTCAGCTGGATTAGAGAGTGCAACTATACAACTTTGGGTCGTATGGAACTAAAATAAATCATGGTCACCATGGGGCTGCCTTTGCCAGCACTCCCAGACTGCCTGACGGCTCGCTGTGCTCTGTCAGCCCCCTCCAGCACACTGACACAGGCTTCACTAAGGCTGAGAGAGCCAAGAAATGGATCAATGCTTTCCTGCCGCGCCACTAAAAGACCAAATCTATTCTTATCTATGAACCTATCCAGCTAACTTCTATTTTTTGGTTTGGCCTTCACCAAAAAGACTGGAGAAAACCAAAGAGTAGAAAAGAAAGGCAAATATTTGCATGCAAAAATCAGAGAGCAGGAGGCGTAGAAGGAAGAGTGGCTCCAGGATGGGAATAACAAAACAACAAGAGAACCAAAGAGAAATTGTCCCATCAGGTCAAGGACAGATACACGGTTACTAGGTGGAGTAGAGTGAGTAGAAGGAGAACGGTGGTCGAAGGAAGAGAGAGGGAAGTTTAGCTTTAGGGATACAGGAGCAAAGAGACGAAAGGGGGGAGATGAGAGCTGAGAGGAGATGAGAGTTTAGGTCCCGGGTGAAGGCGGGGGACCAGGGGGGAGAAGAAAAGGGGGGGAGGGGTGGGGAGGCAGGGGATTTCTCGGTGGCGATCGGTGCAGTTTTATATGAGAACACAGAGGTCGGGGAAGGTTCAACAAATTTTGTTAATTAAAGAAGGGTTTTTTTTTTGCTGGTTTTTTTTTTGTTTGTTTGCTTGTTTTTCCAAAGTCATATATTTCTTTAACTGGATGGACTTCAGTTTATTGGATTCCTTATTGCCATAATCAAGCCCAGACTGGTTTGTCTCGTGGACAGTAGAATCCTCACCTAGAATACCAAGGCTGACTTTTCTCCACCATGATTTATTTGACTATGCAATCCTTTAGACATGCCTTTGAGCTGACATCCTGGACTCATCCCTTAGCTTGAGCTGGCTGTCCCATCCCCACAGGCTACCCTGATAGTCTCTAGACAGGGAGTGGAATCCCATGTCTGTCCAGTCTTATCCCTGAAAGCCAAGAGTGGTAGTAAGGAAGAACAGCTGAGAAGGGTAGGTGGTTTCTATCCAAATCCCATCTGGAAGGAAGCAACCTGCCACATGCGCAACACACAGCAGGCCTTCACTATGCGTTCAACAACACCTAATTTGGCCAAACCACACAATGGATCAAGGTTGAGGCCCTATGCTCTGCATTCCTCAGTTCTGCTGAAGGGTAATCAGAAGGAAGAGGTGCTCAGAATGGTCTGTTCTAGTTCCAAGAAAATGAGCAGCTCTCATCTACCTCCCTGTCTAGCTCCTGGCTTCTCTTCCAGTCAGCAGTACCACCCTTGGTGTATAATGCCTGCCTTTATTGTGACATAAGGAAGGAACACAGAAGAATCTACAAGTCCTTAATGTGAAGCTTGACAAAGTAAAACCGGCTTCTTCATGCAAGCAGCACAGCTGATAATTGCCTTTAATATTCTCAGCTAGATTGAGATCATTGTCTGATGAAATTGGACAATTTAGGAAATGGGAATAAAATGAACACAACAGTTAAGTTTATTTTGACGCAACTTGTATATTTTATTTTACATTCTTGCCAACTTTTGCCTTTCAATGAGCAGGAATAGGGAAAGAGAGGGGTTGGGAGAGGGGCTGGAGAGCAGGCACTGAGTCTGGCTCAATAATGATCTTGATGTGAGATGACAGGAGGTGGGGAACCAAGTAAATGTAGATAACTAAATCAGTACAAATACACATTTCATTCTTGGAATGTAGCAGAGAGACATCTGGGTTACGCCCTATTCCACTGTGGCCCTCCTAGTTTTGGCCTCCCAGACTTTGTGAGAATCTTGTGGCATAAAAAGCAAAACTCACCATTGAATATACACAAAGAGACTTAAGTGATAAACTCTAAATACCTGCAGGGCTAGCCACAATGTAAAATAAGAGGGAGAGAGATGCAGAGACAGAGAGAGAGACAGAGAGAGAAAGAGAGGAAACTGGGGTACCTGCTATTAAGGCAGCTGGGGGTGGGCAGGGGGGGTGGGGGTACATTGGTGGTAGAAATGGGGCACTGGTGGAGGGATTGGTGCTGGTATACTGTATTACCAAGAACCAATTATGATCACTTTGTAATTGTATGTTTCACTGTGGTATAATAAAAAATTTTAAAAAATAAAAAAAAAAAATAAATAAATAAATAAATAAATAAAAAAAAAAAAGCAATGAGAGGGCCGGAGCTAGCCCAGCGGGTAGGGCGTTTGCCTTGCCGCTGCCGCCCATGCCGCCGGTTCGATCCCAGGCATCCCATATGGTCCCCGAGCACCACCAGGAGTAATTCCTGGAGTGCAGAGCCAGGAGTAGCCCCGGCACCGCCGGTGTGACCCAAAAGCAAAAAAAAAAAAAAAAAAAAGCAATGAGAAAGTAAGATTAGGGGAGAAGGAAAGGGATGAAAAGTGACGGAAATGGAGGAAGAAATGGGAGGAAAGGAGTAAATATAAAACTGCAGAGTTCAGAACACATCCTTATAAGGCCACGCCAGTCAAGTCACATGAACGCTGCTTCCCACATTAACCTCCTCCCCACCTTCAGTGATCACTTCAGCTCAAGTCATCCTCAATCCATCTCTTTCACTGATAGTTGTATCTTGATCATTTTACCTCAAATATACCAAGTTAAAAAGTGGGGGGGTGGGGCAGGTCAATGTTGACAGCAGCTCTTTATGGCCAGAGCTCAGGCCTGGGTCATGTCCATGTCCCTCAGGGTACATATGGGTGTCAGCCCACCTTGGTAGCAATCGGTGAGTTACTTGTTGGTTCAATATCAGGGGAAAGACTGGGTGTGGGGGAGTCCATTTCACCCCTCTATTGGTGCTTTCAGGACCAACAGGTAACCTAAGAGGGTTTTCATATTCCTCTGCTATCCTGGATAAGTCCTGGCCTGGCTCTGGTCTTCTTAGAACCAACCTTCTTAATGTTTACGTAAGTTAGACTCCCTCAACTGGGGCTGGTGACCAGAACGCTGTGTCTGTTGCACCCTGAGTTCTTTAGCTATCTTAGTTATCAGAGACTTATCGTAGCAAAGGCCTGGCCCAAGCCAAATACTCTTAGAAGGGATTGAAAAGGGCAATTCTTTGCTCACATAACTGAAAAGTCTGAGGAATGGAAAAAAACAGTACAATCTCAGGTGAGTCTAAATTCATGTTTTTTTTTGTTCTGGGCCCACACCTGGAAGTTATCTTAGGCTATTCTGTGTGCTCACAGACCACTCCTGGCAGCACTCCAGGCACCATACATTATGCCAGGGATTCAAACAGGGGGTTGGCTACATGCGGGACAAGAGCCTCCCCCTGCTCTATCTCTGGCTCAGGTGGGTCTAAATTAGTCACAGCCCATACTTAGACCAGTGACCTCTGACTCTGTGTATGCTTTTCCTCTTGTTTTCTGCAAGCACATCTGCAAGAAAAGGCCAGGATGCAGGACCTCTGGAAAGAGAATCTCTTCAAAATCCTTGGCAGGACTCTCAGGGCTCGGACAACCACCTGCGCCCCTATAGCCAACAGCTGAGGCTGGGTCATTTGCCCCTGCCCAAAACTAGGCTGAGGGATAGAACCACATGAACTGATAAATGTTCTGGAGCTAAGAAGGGCCCAAGTGCAGGGACCCAGGGCATCTCCGGAAGGAGAGTGAGCTCTGTCTCTGCCCCAGTCCCACCATCAGCGCTCTGAAGGCAAACAAAACTGAGACCTTGACCTTCTTCAACCCCACCTTGAAGGGCCAAAACTATTTGGGCAGAGAGTTCTCTTTGTGTCTGCTCTTGATTGATCACCTGGGTCCCCTGAACAGCTGGCTTTTTAGTGGTTGTGATGTGCTGCTGAGACCCCAATTCAGAGCCACCTGGGCTGTCTGGGGGTACTACCAGCCTGCCTGACGGTTCAAGGCACAACCTTCCTAGGAATGGCTTTGGGTCAATGGAGCTGCCTGGTCAAGGTTAAGTCACCATCTGTGCATGGCACATAATTGGGGCTACAGAGGCCAGCACTCTTCACACCAACTCGGGCTGCTGTGAAGCGCCCTGTCTCTCTGTCCCCTATTTTACCTCCAGCCCGAATCGAGACTCACTGTATGACCTACTGAGGTCCCTGCCACCCCTGCCCTACTGTGTAACTTCTCCCTCCACCCACCTTGCTTTGCAGTCCCTGTCCTGTACCCAGCAGAGCTAGTTCCACGAGCACTCCCCAACAGAATTCCCCAACATACAAGTCTGAAAGATTCAGTGGGGTCAGGAGATATAGTATAGTGGTTAGGGGACATGTGGCCCAGGCCTGAACCCTGGTAACCACATTTTCCCCCCCCCCACTCCAGCATTGCTGGGTGCAGCCCTAGTTTCCCCCAAGCACCACTGTGGGTGGTCTGGGCAATCCTAGTAGGCACTGCTGTCTTGGGCACTTGTACTGCACAGCCAATCTGGGTGGGTGAGAACTGCAAGTCGGGCCCCCCCCCATGCCCCCCAGATCTCCTGCACCTCCTGGGACAGGTATTCCTTGGAACAACCATAAATCAGCAAACAAATGATTCAGAGTTCCTTATGAAGAAACAATCAAATACAAAATTTATGCCACACCTACAAAAAAAAATCCTAGAATTTAACCACAATTAAAGAAAGGTTTGTCAATGAAACTTAGTTCTGAAGTCTGAAAATGCAGTTTAGAATTTGCCACTTACAAGTTGTGACGTTTAGGCAAGTTACTTAACCTTTTCAGTCCTTATATCCTCACTGCAAAGATGGACCTTGGTTACAACCCTTGTCTAGAATGATGGGAGTTTCAAAGGAAATGTTCCATTCAATGTTAATTAATGTCCCATTAAATGCTCCAATGTAAAGGGCTCAGATAACATCAAATTGGCCTTGGGGATGGTGCAGTGTCTGCTTGTTTTATTTCACAATCCTCTGGTAGAGCTAAAATAGTAATACTTCAGTAAACCCAATGGACCAATGAATGGAAATATTCATTGGCAGGGGGATTGTGCACTGAGAGTCTAAAACTAAAACCAGTTCACTATTTTGGGGTAACTGCAACTTCACTCTCATATATATAACTATACATATATATAAGTTATATATACAACTATACATATACATATATAGTTATATAGAACTATATATATAGTTATATATACTATATATAACTATACATATACATATATAGTTCTATATAGAACTATATATAACTATACATATATATATATATATAGAACTATATATATAGTTATATATACTATATATAACTATACATATACATATATAGTTCTATATAACTATATATGTATATGTATAGTTATATATAGTTATGTATATAACTATATAGTTCTATATAACTATATTCCATATAGTTATATAGAACTATAAATATAACTATATTCTATATAGTTATATAGAACTATAAATAGGTATATAGAACTATATATAGTTACCCCAAAAGAGTGAAGTTGCAGTATATATGTATATATGTATATAGAGAGAGATTGTTGAAAGGGTGCTTATATATACATATATATTTGACTGATATATATCTATATATATACTACATCTATAGACATATCTATCTATATAGATTCAATCTATCTATCTATCTATCTATCTAGATATATATCTTGGTTATACTCAGAAATACCCAGAAGATATACCCAGAAATTTTAATTAAAGAAGTTATCATTGGGGCCAGAGTGATATCACAGCAGGTAGGGCATTTGCCTTGAACACAGCCGACCTGGGTTCGATCTTCCCATATGGTCCTACAAGCACCACCAAGAATAATTCCTGGAGTGCAGAGCCAGGAGTGACCTGAGCATCTCTGGGTGTGATTCCAAAAAAAAAAAAAAAAAACAAGTTATCATAGTTTTGATCTCCATTGATGTATTGCAGTTGGCATCTTGTGGAGTTCAAGGTGGAGATTCTGGATTCAATTCCATAGCCTTTATCCAACTGCAAAGATATATATCTATCTATAAATATAAATAAAAAATGTTATCATGCATTTTGTTTTTGGAATCACAGCCAGCTGTGCTCAGGGACCACTCTGGCAGTAACAGTGCGGAGAGATCAAACACCAAACCAGGGTCAGCTGTGTGCAAGGTATACTACCCACTGATCTACCCACTATACACTGTATACTGTACTATCCCTCTGATCTCAACACTAACATTTTAAATTTTTTTTTATTATACCACAGTGAAACATACAATTACAAAGGTGTTCATAATTGGTTCTTGGTAATACAGTATTCCAGCACCCATCCCTCCACCAGTGCCCCATCAC